>LPNX010134337.1:0-24010 GCA_001517045.1 Pseudotsuga menziesii
AAGCATGCTCTGTGAAAATGTTCAAGGAAGTGTTTTTCATAGGACATATCTGAAACACCAGCCCCCTCCATTCTTTCATCAACTGAAAGTTGTGGCTATAGCATTTGTAAAAGAGCACTGACATGTTCTTCATTAAGTTGGTGACAGGCTTCTTTGTAAATAGAAGAATGCCAATCTGGAGAAAAAATGCACTCTTTAATAAAACTAAGCACTTCAACAGCTCCTTGTAAAGGAATATTACTGGAGTTAGAAACACTGTCATTTGCAGAGCAGGGCTGTTCATGTCCATCAGAGATGACTACTTGCCTGCTAGCCTCTGAAAACAGATCTCCAAAGAGAGCATCATCTTCATGCCCGCTTGCAGATTCTGCATCATTTACTCCCAGCCCATCCTTGCTAGCAGTTGGCCATGACTTTTCCCCCCTGGACCTTGTTTTTAAACCTTGTGCATGCAAAAAACTTGCGATAGCTATTAGATCCTCTAGCGAGTGACCTGCCTGTGGAAATATAACATTTAGTTGATTCTCCTTGCTGTTCTCAACAATTAAGGCAAAATGCTCTGAGCGAAGGTTACAGGACAAAGAAATAGAAGTTAAGTCTACAACCCCATCTCCTTCATGATCTCCCTCTAACTTGTTTGTTTCCAATGAATTTTTTTACAGTTTTGTGATCTCGTATCTCGAGCAAATCCCAAAATCTTAATAATAACCTCAAGCTTGTAAACCAAAGAAAGCTTCTGAACTATATTCTGTCTCTCATACCTCCACATTCTTCCATCCAAGATGTCCAATAGAGAAGCAAGAACAAAACCACGTTATCAAAAATGGTATCATCCAAAACCACGTTCTTTTGGAGTTTATATTGATGCAATATGTCATTTGTATTCAGTTAGGGAGTGCAGATTCAAGCAAATCATAAATCTTGTTTTTATAGTTTAGAATCTAGAGTTTGGGATATTTTACTTTTTCAGAAACTCATAACATTGGCTTTTGTGATCCATTTTTCTTTAGCATACGGGCAGGAGGTGTTGGAATAAATCTGCAGGCTGCTGATACAGTCATCATATTTGACACTGACTGGAATCCTCAGGTTGGGAAAGATGAAGGATGGGGAAATAATTTCTTCCATTTATGATTGTAGTAAAACTGTTTTTCTGTATAATGGGTTTCAAATAGTACTCAAAGTAAGTCCAATACACTACCTTTGCACAGTTTTGATCAGATTATATTGTTTATGTATCAGGTTGATTTACAGGCACAAGCAAGGGCTCATAGGATTGGCCAAAAGCATGATGTACTTGTTCTGCGTTTAGAAACGGTAACATTGATGTGTTTCTTTCTGTCATTTAGAATTTAAAAGTATTTCCAAAGATCTCAAGTCACAAAATCTGAATGATATTGACATGTTGTGGAGTGAGACATATGATGTATCATGTATAGGCAGATAAGCTGGTGGGAAGTCACATGTGCCACCACATCAAGATTACCATTTCAACCTCAACATCTGGAGGCCTAATCTAGGTGCACACTGTAGACACAATGATGTTGATGACTTCACCTTTGGATTATGTGCATATTATGCTCTAATAAAACATTTTAATGGGTTCAAATACATTCTGAACATTCTGTGCCATATAAAACTATAAGAAGTTTTATCAAACTCAAGTTTAGGTTTACCCTTGTAATCTGCAATGCTTGATAGGAAAATCATCTCGTATGCTTTAGTTCTGCAATGGATAAATATTTGTATTATAAATTTTCAGTAATTTCCTGATCATGTCACACCGCTTTATAGAAATAGATCCATGAGATTAAAATTGTTGCCCTTTTGGCATTTTGTTGTTTCTATTTTTTAACACGGTATTAACATGAGAAAAGTGCAAAGGCTATTGCATGAATTGATCTTTGAAAAAGTAAAATATGCCCTCCGTGAATTTTTTACTTTTTGAATGCTTATTTGTTCGACATTGTTGGATCAGGTTCATAGTGTTGAAGAACAAGTTAGGGCTGCAGCAGAGCATAAACTTAGAGTAGCGAATCAAAGCATCACTGCTGGATTCTTTGACAATAATACAAGGTTTTTGCTTATTTACATCACCTATTTTAGAAATCAGCTTGTATGGTATCTGTAGTTGCAGGAGTTTTGAGTTTAGTAATGTCAAATTGATCTTAGTTGCAGTTAGTGCATGCTGAAAAGTGTTGTGGTGTCACTGCAGTGCAGAAGACCGAAGAGAGTACTTGGAAGGTCTTTTAAGAGGGTCAAAGAAACAATAAGTTGCTGGTGTTCTAGATGATGAAGCTCTGAATTATATTTTAGCTCGCAAGTTGTTTCAGTAGTCTTTGCTTCGGTGGTGTTTGAGTTACTTAGCTCATTTAAAGTTGATTGAAAACTTGAAGTATCAACAGGACTAAATAAAGACTAATTTGAATTCACTACATATTCTTTAATTTTAATCAGTGCTTTGATATCTCCAATATGGATGAGTTACATTGTGTGTTCATGTTGATGGTTTGTTGCTAATGAATATTAGTTCCATATTATTTTTTTCTAAATGGCGCTTTTCCACTTTTTTCTGAATGAACTTAGGAATGTTTATTAACTATACCCTGATGAGAAAAATATCTACTTTGCAGTGATGCAGAGATTGACATCTTTGAGGCTATTGATAGGATGAGGAATCAAGGGGAATAGGTCGCACTTCTTATACTTGTTTTAGAGTCTTCACTGCTTTTATTTACTTTGTGTCAATGATCTCAAGCATTTATTAGGGTACCATTTTCCCTGATATAGCAAATTTTTGAGTACGATGTCTAACAGGAAGCATGGTTGAGGTGCATACAAGGAAAGGAAGGTGGGGATTCAATGTTGATGGATCCACGATTGGTCAGGGAAGAAGAGTTGAGGCCTTTCGTTATAGCAATGCAGGCACATGACACTGTGTACTCTGGTGTAAAGAATAAATTAGGGAGTTCGGTTAAGCGATATAATATTTGTATTTAAAAAAAAAAACACTTATAGCCGTCGGTTAAGCGACGTCCTGTAGGTGTTTAAAAAAAAAAAAACCCTTATAGTCGTCGGTTAAGCGACGGTTTGCTTTGGTGAACCGTTGGTTAAGCGACGGTTTGCTTTGGTGAACCGACGGTTAAGCGACGGCCTGTAAGTGTAGTTTTAAAAAAAAAAATTCTCCACTGTCGCTTAACCGACGCTTTACATTTTACCGACCGTAAATTGAGCTGTCGTTTAACCGACGGAGTGGAAAGATGTCGGATAACCGACGAAAATCCACCGATGCTTAAAAAAAATCATAGTGTCGTACATGCGACAGGGAAGTGTCGAAAATCCGACAACACGGCCGTCGGATTTTTGGTCGAAATGTAGTAGTGGTACAAATAAGTATAGCATTTGCAAGTTAAGCATGTTAAGATAGAAATGAATATACGACAAAGATTACAAGCTTAGAGCTCTCAGTAAGTATCTTTGGTGTCGCTAAGATTGATAAAGAAAGAACCCGTTTATCTGAACTCTGCTTACAAGAAAAACTAGAAAAGACAAACTACTTTACCTCATTGAAGTTGCTTGAAAATTATCAACTTATCTTACTAACATATTATTTTGCAAACAGAAACACTTCTTGATACTTTATGAATTTTAAAATGTCTACTTGATCGATCGTACCTGTGAAATTGTGAACCTGTAAGGTTTCGTCACTACATTCTGCTCCACATAACAACTATTCTCGCATACTTCAATCCCATGTATAACATTTTGACTCGACAAGAGCTGGAGGAAATATATTCTCATTGGATTGTTATCCTGCAATAATTTGAGACATATTTAGCTAAATCCAACTCAAAGAAATATTCAGTTTTTACTAAGTTGATGTGTGACCTTCCCCATACTACTGAGGAATATGAGCCTATTGACTCTCTCCTTGATGAGTTGTTGTTTCTCATCAGTAAGTCCAAACCATGGTATGAAGATATAATATTATATATCCAGACACAATGCTTTCACCCTAGACTGTCTCGCGACAATCATTTTTGTATCCATCACCATGTGAAATACTACCTTATCGTATGTTGCCGCCTTTCACACACCTGCGGGGGACGTGGAAAAAATATTCAAGACAATCGGTGTGTCCTTTGGGGAAAGTCTCGAGTCAAGGTTGTCACCTTGTTCTTGACTCCTCCATTTAGGAAAAATCCTAATGAAGCCAAGGGGGGTAGGCCCTAAAAGAGTTGCTTAGGATGATTAGGATTTAGTGGTGATGGATTTGGATGAATAATTTTTTGAGGACTTTTAATCAATAATGGAAAATAAGAGATTTGAAAGATAAAATTATTACAAAAACATAAATAGCACAAGGAATTATAAAATTACTCAACTCATAAATCATGCAGATAGAAATAATTTAAATACCAGTGCCAAATTAAAAATGGAGTCGTAAAAATGTGTGTGCTGAAATATGTTGAAGTAGATGTTTTTCAGTTGTCTCTTGATAAGTTTTAAGTTAATGTGGAAAATGGGTGAATTAACTTGGGGAAAGGGAACTCCAAATATACCTAAAGGAATGAGGAGTATGTCCGAAACCCTTATCCGATGCAGCTCCCTGCAAGGAATATGTGGGATGGTTGGAGTCTCGGAGACGTGTTCAAAACTACACCAACAAGGGTGTAGCCTAATGGTGTCTTGAGGTCACTACACAGTTTTTCTTGCTTCCTTTGTGGATTTTTCCATCGCAACGGATCAAATCAAGGCGTTGGATTTTCGCTTGGGAAGGTTAATTGAAATGTGGAAACTAATTAATCTAGTCACCCACATTTCTTTTGATGCAACCGATTGTTCGGCTGAACCATAGCGGTGCAAAGCATACACAACGGAGCCTAAGTAAATTTGAAGGATTTTATGACTTGTTTTGCTTGTTAAAAAGGGAAAATTTGACCTCCAAGTCTCTTTCCGTTCATGTGAACCTCAATTGGTAAAGCAAGCAGGGGTAAATTTTATTATGTTAAGTGAGCTAAACTGAAATACAAGAATGAAGGACAAGTTATCTAATTATATCTTCCATGCATCTCTTTCCCCTTTCGGGTCAATCGGGAAGTCGTGGGGTAAGTATTAGTATAACTTTGAATATGGAATGATATAATCAGACTTGAAACATTCAACAAAGTATACCATCCTGAATAAAGAAATAAACTAAAGAATTTTTTTTAAAAAAGGTAAAAAAATGCAAAAAAGGACAAAGACGCGGATCCCCCCTAGGGTGATGGGGAGTGGGATCGAAAGAGCCTACTTGAGATATTTTTTACTTATCATGGTTACCACTTTTTGTAGACATTCTCTTTGGTCCTTGTTATCTGGGATCCAAAGGCTTACAACAAAAGAGAAACCAAAACTCAGCTGTAGGGGGACTTCTAGGAAGCTCCAGATGGCCAAAAAATGTATTTTTGTGTAGAGTTTTCTTCTCCTTTTTTATGGAATTGATAAAAACCAGAAATCAAATGTTAGTAAAAATTTCCCAAAAACACTTTGGAAGTTTCTTTGGACAACCCACAAAAATTACCCCAAAAAATACTAAGTTAAAATAACGAAAAAATGTAATAAAATAACCAAGGAAAGCAAGCTTTCCTTGGGACCTTGTCTTTCCTTTTGGGAAACCAATATAATGTGCACTTTGATTGCAAAATTTAACTTTAATATTTTAAATAAATACTATGCATTTCAACAAGCTTTATATCTACTTTATATGACTTGTAAAAAATGAAAACCTTCCTAAACTAGATCTAATATGCTTATGAAAATTTTGAAAAAATGAGATCTAGCTTTTTGAATACTTATAGATGAGATCTAACAAAAAAATTTGCATATTATAAATTAGAAGCTCATGCATAAACAATGTAACCAAGAAAATTTTGATTTTTTGAAGAAAAGAGGAAGAATAGTGAATGTTGGTTTGTTGTTGGAATGAAACTAGCTAAAAGTAGGCCCTTTTGTGGAGCACTGAGGGACAATGTCTTGAGATTATTGGATAGGGAATGGTGTCAATATTGATACAAACCTCATATGATTGGGAACCTAGAACTAGATCACAAATACTTGCACAAACCTCATGAGATCTAGATATATATGTATGAAACAAAAACGAAGATCACACAAAAATAATCTTATTTAAGCATATAACTTAGGTTTTTGAGCATACATAATATGAATAAACAAGAGCAAGTAATATTACTTTACAAATTTACACTCTTAATCATTCAACTGAATCCTTTGAATCCATAACACAAAGAAACACAAAATTCAAAAAATTTGCAGTTAACACATTTGCAGCATGACACTGGAAATCCACACAATACAAGCACTACACGGTATAACCTCCAAAGATTATTTATTAAGAAAATGAATGAAAAATCACAGTATTACAATATACACCAGCTCTTCATCCAACTCTAACTAGTTTGGAATGAGAGGGTTGTGATTTATTTATAGCTAGAGAGGCCCAGAGGGGGCACATCCATGACTAAGAGAGAGAGTGGGGTTGAGGTAGAGTTGAACTGAGATGATCTGATCTTGAACTGAGTTTAAGAAGAGTAGAACTGAGTTGATTTCCACCTTTTCAACAAACCACACCAACCCACTCATTCTCTGCCACATCACCCACACGTGTGGGAGGAGAGAGAGAGGCACATGCTTGACTGGGTATATGCCTGACACCTCTCAAACCAACCTCAATCAATAGCTTAAGTCATGGAGATGACTCCCATAGCAAATCTAAATTGAATGAGACATATTTCAATCAAATCAGATCATTTTCCAATGATTTAGGAAAATCGAAATATTCTCCATTTATTAATTATTTCTATTTTTAAATAATAATTTTGTTTTTTTGGAGATTTTTGACTTAAGTGATAAATTTATCACTAAAAAGTTAGGAGAAGTGGGGTTTTGGGTTAAATGGGTGCTCTGAGTTAGAAAATGAGCACCCCCATGGAAAAATATGATCCCTAACCACACTTTTATTACATTTCCAATTTTTCCAATTAGATTATTAAAAAATAGTCTAAGTTTACGGGAATAATTAATTTTTTACCAAAACTCAAAAATAAATTTAGGGGGGCCTAGAACATGTTCATATGACTCAATATTAATTCTTAGCATGTTTATATACATTGAAACATTGACTCTAATAATCTCCTTTGGCTTAAATACCAATATGACCACCCCAACTTTGGAGGTATGAGTGAAAAACTCAAAAATTATTATTCATTTATTCAACAACACATAATCTCCAAGGAAAAAAACAATCTAGGCTAGTTGGATTGATATATAAGTCTAGGATACCGAGTCTTTTACATAATCCACCATGCTAGAACATTTTATTACAAATCCCCCAAGGGGGTATGAACATGTGGTACAAGAAAATTTAAATTTTTTTCCCAAAAGAAGCCTGGTTGACTCCTGATCTTTGAAGAATGAACAATGGTGTTTGTTCAAACCTTAACGGATCACTTGAAAAATCCACCATGTACAACTTAGGTGGTAACATCGTCAATGATACTTTGTATTGCCATGGCATTTATTCCATCTTATGACGATGTTTAACACACAAAGAGGCTAAGTGTGTTTTGAATGATTTTCACTTCGAAGCATGTGGAAGTCATATCTCTAGGATGGATACATCCCAGAAAATCCTATGCGTTGTGTATTTTTGGCCCTCCATATTTAAATATTGTATCGAAGCCGTAAAAAAATCCCATCTTGTCAAATTTTTCATTCGAAAAAATACACCCACCTTGCTCCACTGCATCCCATTACTGTCGGTCCCTTTGCAACATGGGGCATTGAATTTATGCATTGTAATCCTACCTTAGTGGAGGGCATGCTTACATTATTGTTGTCATCGACTATTTTACCAAATGGGCCAAGTCTATGCCTACATATGCAGAATATGACAAAACTGCTTCACTTTTTCTTTTTAACCACATTATAGATAGTTTTGGGGTTCTTGAAGCCATAGTTACTAATCATGGCTCCCACTTCAGGAACTAGATGATGGATGAGTTAAGTGCTAAATTGGGTTTTCACCATGAAAACTTGACTCCTTACCACCCTCAAGCCAATGGTTAGGTTGAGGCAATCAATAAAGTTTTGAAAAAGGTGCTTCAACATATGGTAGGGAAACGCAAACCAGTTTGCATTTGAAACTTTTCTCAACACTATGGTATTATTGAACTTTTGTAAAAACAACGACCAGTTTAACACATTTCCTACTAGTTTATGGATTGGAAGTTGTTTTACCTATCGAATGTGAGATTCCATCTTTGAAATTAGCTATAAAACTTATACCCAACACTTCAGCAGAGGAGGAACGATTCTCGTCCTTAACCAAACTTGATGAAACTCATCGAGATGTAGCCCTTTCTAACCAAGCACATAAAAAACATATAAAGGCTCAGTATGATAGGTCTGTTCAACCTCATGTTTTCAATGAAGGCGATTTGGTTTTTACATACGATCAGAAGCATGACTCAATTTAGGGGTTGATAAGTTCGAGTCTATGTGGTGTGGCCCTTATATCGGTAAAATAGTTCCAGAAAAAGGGGCCTATGAGCTAGCAGATTATGACGAGACACCTTTAGGTGAGCCTGAGTCAAAACAAGATCTTCATTAAAATGTACTATTCTTAGCAATTTTGCATGTGTATTTTGTACATTTTGTATATATAGTATGTTGTTTGGTGTGGTGTGGTGTGGATCTTTTTCCCTTTTGTGTGTGTGAGGGTCTTGTTCTAGTTACGGTTGCTTATACCATGTTGTTCTTGAATGTGAAGATGGCAATGTATTTTAGATTCACAAATGGTTTCGGCTAACATACCCAAAATCTTGCTTCAGCAGCTTGGGTTATTTACACCCTTGCCAACGAGCTAGTGAGTTCAGGTGGAGTTTTCCTAGGTCCTGCAAATACATTAGAGGAAATTTGAGGTATAAAATGGGACTCATAAGGAAAATAATAAAGTAATAGTTAAAATAATAAAATAATATTTATTAATTTTGGAGGAAGAAATAAAAAAACTAATTTTAGTTCGTATTTTCAACATATCTCCTTGTGTTTTTAATCAAATTTCAAGAGAGAGCACTCGTTGGATGTAGAATTAAATTCCGCATCCAACGAGTACCCACACTCCATACATTTGATTGACCCCGTTGCCCCAAAACAAGAAATACCAGAAAAAACTTGATGATGATGTTATCATCATCAAGTGAGCCTCAAAACAAGTAGATTATGATGGGATACATTTAGGTGAGCCTCAAAACATGATCTTCCTTAAAAGGTACTATTCTTAGCAATTTTTCATGCGTATCTTGTACATTTTGTATATATAGTATGTGGTTTGGTGTGACGCGGACCTTTTTCCCTTTTGTGTGTGTGAGGGTCTTGTTCTAGTTACGATTGCTTATACCATGTTGTGCTTAAATGCACAGATGGAAATACATTCTGATTCAAATATGGTTCCAGCTGATACACCCAAAACCTTGCTTCAACAACTTGGGTGCTTTATGCCCTTACCAATGAGCTAGTGAGTTCAAGTGGAGTTTTCCCGAGTCCTGCAAATACTAATAATCTCACTGAATATCATGTAGCGATTGGGTTGTTGATCGACGTTTCTTTTAATGGCATAAGACATATTATACTTGGATTCTCAGCTTGTGGTTTCTAAGTTAAACCGTGTTTATGCCATTCGTGATCCTCTACTACTTCATCTTTTTCAAAGAGTGCGTCTTCTCGAGAGATCATTTGAATTTAGACAATATCAACATGTTCCAAGACATATGAATATGGTTGCTGACTCATTAGCTAATATATCTTAAATTGGTATATTGCACATTCCTAGATATTTATGTTAAAAATACACAACGTAAATAATACATGTAAAAATAAGTAATCTGAACAATATTCATATACATACAAAAACATCATAGACACATTGTATAATAAAGCTGCAAGGAATCACTTTCATATTAAGCATAGAAAAAACTGTTTTACAAAATGTTCTGAGACAAAAGCTGAATCTCATAGCTTTAAAATATCGAACAAAAACTGAAGCATATGGCCTTCATATAATACTATATGTAGACTGCATTAGAATAGTCATAGTGCTCATGGTAACATATGATGGCTTGAACCACTTACCGGAGTAGACATCCAATATGCCCAAAAACCCCAACTGTATGGCATTGATAACAATGTGGAGCTCATCCAATGGTATGTTTGTTATATCTGAGGTCAAACTCTCTAGGTTCTGCGTGACCTCCTCTAGCTCCTCGTCTTCCTTATGGCCATGATCGATGACAACTCTTTGTTCTCCTCATCTTATGATGGGAGAAGTCCCAGGTTTCCTTACAGGCCCAACATCTGCATAAGTAACATATGAAGTATCAGTACATCAATATGTTTTTTAAATATTCACAAAACACATAAAAATTAAAAATTGTGAAAAAATACTTTTAGCTAGATTGCTCCAATGAGCTCCTTCTGGAAGTGCTAAATCAAGATCTCCTTGAAAATCCATGCCCACGTATGCATAATACTCGATCATCAATAGATACCCACGCATCCACCTGAATAACTTTGGTCCATAAGATATGATTGGGCCACTACCATGGTGACCCATAAACTCAACCTACCTCTTCATACACGACTCTTGTGGATCTAGGCTATACATCTCGATAGCCTGTGGACAGAAGAGAGGGACCCTCTCTAGAAAAAAGGAAACCAAAATAGACCCTTATCCAAACTATTTCATATGACCTGTTCTACACTTGGTCAACTAGTCCTTATGTTTTCCAAGGCACCTTCACTCCAATTCAAAATTGTGGGTGCCATTCACTCTATTGCACAAATCATTTGAAACTTGGTTGCATGATGCGGGGATTTACTGCCTAGAACCCTCACAATGGTAAACAACATGATCCTCAATGCAAGATCCCTTACATTTTTTATGGGGATCTTCTCGTTTACCTTGTGTGTCCCAAGTGTACAATATTGATCTATCAGTGAGACAGTTTTCTCTTCACCTCCCCTGGATCCAGAGAGGGAAATTCGGGCTCCCCGCCCTGAAAGTAAAGTGAGAAAATAAATACCCTCCACTTCCAAAGTGAGGACATGCACTCCAACTTGAAAGTGGTGATCATGCAGATCCCACATTTAACAAGTTATACATCTTAACTAGAACCCGACATTGTTCTCGTTTTTTTCAGTGATAATTTTAATAGCTATTCTTACCTTCATTTCAAAAAGTGTGTATACTGGTATAAGCACCATTTTTTTATCTATTTTTTTGCGATTTTGAAATTTTTTGGTCATAAAAAACTATATTTTTGATTTATAAATGTGTTTTTTCAAACTTTAAAATTTTACAAAAATTATATACATTTAGCAGCTAGTTATAATGGAAAAAATACATATTTTCAGTTTTATTTAACATTTAGAAGCTACTTAGAATAAAAACTATATTCAATTTTTCTCTTAAATAAGTTATTTTTGGGGGCAAATTTGTTAAAAAATTGAGAACATAAAGATATTTCAAACCATTTTAACATATTTTCAGATATTTTATGTATAAAAATAATACTAATTAACACCATTTTCCATAAAGTGATGACTCACATAAATTCAACCAAAAATATACCATATATTTGCAAAAAACATATTAAAAACATAATATTTATTTTCAAAATAAAACCTTAAGCGAAAACATTACCAAAATATCTTATAAAAAATACAAATACAAAACCTATACTATAGAATTAAATTTAAAACATAAATTAATCAAATAAAATTAAATTTCAAAACAATATAATATAAAACATGTAATATATATAATAAAATTCCAAAACAATATATGAAAAACAATATAATAAGAAAATGTTTAAGTTTTATGAAGTGTTACTGGAATGTTTTTTTTTGTGTATAAGGAGAGGCTCTTAAGGATGGTGTGATTCTGGGAAAGGTGCTCCCCTTAAGCACCACTCCAAGTAGATTTTGGGAATGGCCCCACCTTAAGACCTTCCTCCTTAACCTATTAAACTTACCATTTAGCAAGTGAGATTTTGAGTTTTGATTTTATCTTTCCTTTTTAACAATATTATGTTATAATATTAACATTTTTAAATGGTTATGATTTGTTTTTTCATATTGTTTTTTAATATTTTATCAGAATTTTAACATTTATTTGATTAGTTTCTTTATATTGTTTTTTAATACTTGGTAACATTTATTTATTTTTATTATTTGCTTTATTTTATTTTATATTGTTTTGGTATTTTATATGTTTATTATTTGTATTTTTAAATGTTTTGTTAGGGCTTTAAATTATAGTGTATTTAAAAAAAAAATTAAATATTTTATTTTTGTAATTTAGTTGTATCTTAATGTTTTTAATCTTTCTTTTTTTGTTATTTAATAGTTTTAATGTGTTTAATATTATAACACATTGTTCTAGTTTTTGGGGGGTAAATTTTAGTGGTGGGTTTTACTTCCGTTTCAAAAAGTGTGTATACTGATAACACCATTTTTCATTTTGACCCATTTTTTTTGCCATTTTAAAACTTGGTTATTTATAAAAAAAATGTGAAAAAATAAAGACATTTCAAACCAACAACATGAAATTAAGCCAAAATATCAAAAACTCCCTTTAATAATGAATATACTTTAAAAGAAATGGTAAGTTTACAATAAGTTGTAAATGCCATATCAAAAATTTAAGCATCACAACTAAACATTAAAAATATCAAATATAAAACATATAATATAAAATTCAATTTATAACATTAAAATATAAAATATAAAACAAATAATATAAAATTAAATTTCAAAATAATATGAGGAAAAGTTGATAAAATTTTTTAAGTTTTTATGAAAAACTTTAATTTTTAATTTAAAAATAATAATATAATAACAAAATATTAAAAAAATTTAAAAAGAAAATACATAAAATAGCATATATTAAATAATTTAAGTTTTATGTGGTCAAAGTGTAACCCCTTAAGGAGGCATTATTCTAGGAATTATGCCTCCTTAAGGACCACTCTATCACCACTTAAAGTGGTTCTTAAGGGGTGTCCCAATTCCCATAATCACTTCTCCCTTAAGACCTTACTCCATTCCCATAAAAACCCACAAAACTTCTTACCAATATGCAATATATGCTTAGTTTATACTAAATTTTGTTTTTTATTTTTTTCTTTCAATATTTTATTCACGGGGACTTCACTCAGTGAACCTGTCACATAGCACGTGCGATCATGGGATATTAAAGAATACCCTTAATTTCTAGAGATATTGACCCAAAATATTTTTGTTGAAACCCCCTCCCAATACTTAAAACCTCCTCCCCACCCATTTTATACCTCAATCCTTATAAACCACCCTACCCACCCCCACCTTAAACCCCTCATCCCCCCCAATACCTGCAATATATTGGTTCAATTTTTGGTCATTTTAAAACCCACAATATGAACTAACGTGATAGGATATTGGTCAACAAGTGAAGCCCCCGTGATTTTATTATTACATAATTTTTTTTCATTTGGGTTTTTGTTGTTTTTAATATTTTGTTATAATAATTTTTTTTAAATTTTATATATATATATATATATGTGAAAGTCTGCAAATTGTATTAAGTTATTGAAACAAAAAGTGCATAAAAAATTACATTATTGACTGAATTTTGGGGTGGTATGAAACAAAGGAGCCACCACCCCAACCAGTCAACACTATGAACTTGTCTTACAATAAAATGGAAAAAAATCCCATCAGCCGATGGGGGCCATACTATAGACGCAAAATTAATACTAGTATTGTTCATAGACTCGTAAAACGAGAGCTTAGAAAGCACATTAAAACATAAAAACTTGAAATAACAGGTGCAACCAATGGTAGGACGAGCCAACTTTTGGGTCTTCATCAACAACAAACTATAGGGGAGGAACCTAATCTAGGATGGAGCATCCCCCCCTGTAATTCTTCACCTGCCTCGATGTCCGGATGCTTGACAGGGAGATGAGAGGATTTATGGACATGTACCTCAACTTCCTGGACACGCTTGTTGATCAATGGCATGATAGTGGAAGGCACTGGGAATGGAGCAATCATCATTGTAGCCACCACAGGAATCAAGCTGTTATCCAGTGACAATCCCCTAGTAACGCTACCGTTTTTTTAAAATATTTTGTTATTACATTAACTTTTTTCATTTGTTTTTTTATTGGTTTTTAATATTTTGTTATAATAATTTTTGTTTTTTAATGTTTTTAAATATTTTTAAATATTTTGTTATTACATTAACTCTTTTTTTTATTGTTTTTTAATATTTTGTTATTATAATAATTTTTATTTTATTTTATATGGAAAGAGTGGTCTAATCATTCATTGAATAATTTTTGTTTAATATAGTGTTACTAAAAGGTTTAATAAATACAATTTTAAATTATGATAAAATGATATAATAATATAATTTTTTGAATAATGTGATACTTGTAGCATCAATTATCAATTTGGGGCTTGATTTTAAGGTTATTGTAAATAACAATAAAGATTTTTTAGTCCATGCCCATATTTTTAGCCAAAAAAAAGTGGTACTACCGGTAGCACCACTTTTTCACTTGGAGGTGTTTTTTGGTATTTTTTTCACAAATATAAGATTTTTTAGACTAGAGTTCTCGTTTTGAGTTTAAAGTTTTCGTCAAGTTGTATAACATGTTATTTATACTAAGTGTTGCTACGATTGAATGTTGGCCCTCATCCCAGGTACCATGAATAATTTCAATAACTCACACTCACGAAGGGTAAGCATAGTATTTGCATAATTTTCTACTTGCATATCTTCTAGTTTATGTTTTATTTCCCTCCATTCCAACATTTTGATGGTTAAAACCTGCGGTAAGACCAAAAGACTAATATTTAAAACATTTTCATTTGAAAAAATACCAATTCAATAGCTTATTTTTATGTTTTGAAAAAATTTCATGGCTATCGCACTCCGAATTTACAAACAGTGTGAAAGTTTTGCACCTTTCCCGTTTGGGATTTGTGACACTTATATAGTTGTCACATTTCCCCAAAGGGACAACCACGATAACTAGTGTGCGCATTTACCTTAACAAAAATGCCCCCAAATAATCTAAAACATTTTGAAAACAAATTTTTTTATCCATGGAAGTGAAAGGGATGAGAAATGAATTTACCTGGAGACGACAAAACAAAAAATGGTTATTTGAGGTGCTTGGAATCTCCAATGTAAGAATCCCCAAAAGAGGGTTTTTCTCTATTAGCAAAATGGTAAAAACATAATGGTCAGAATGAGTTATCTTTACCCTTTTTTTATTTACTTGAGATAAAATATTTTAATCATTTTTGCTATTTTGGTCAAAATTCCATTAATATTTTGATCTTAAAGTGATTTTAACACCTCTTATGGAGATAACAGGTCAAATGCAACAACATGCATTACAAGAAAAAATGAATATGGCGATAGTCATGCATGTGATGGACCTTAAACGACTGTCACCAAAGTCACTTATGGTGATGAGCTATGAAAAAATGTCGTTATTAGTGCTTTTGGTGACAATTCTTTCAATCACATCACCAAATTAGCTTTTGGTGATGATATTTCCTATGGAAACCCTTAAACAGTCATCACTTAAGTTACTTATGGTGACGATCTATGAAAAATCGTTGATGTAAGTGCTTTTGGTGTCAATTTTTTAAATCCCATAACCAAACCCCTTTTGTGACGGTCACTCCTATGATGGACCTTTAATAGTAATCACCGTAAGTTTATTATGCTGACAGGCTATGAAACAAATTTCACTATAAGTACTTAGAGTGACAGTTGGTTGAAATCCCATCACCAAATCCCTTTTCATGATACCACTCTGCAGATATCAGAGTTGAATAGCACACACATTAAGAGATCGAGTTTTATATAAGATTTTAGCATACCTTGGCTCCCTCTATGGTTAGTGGGAAATTGCTTCCATAGCTATCTCTGATACCCCACCTCAGCACTACAGGGAGGGAGGGTTTGCTACTTAGCAAACCTGAAGGCCTCATACTAAACCACAGAGAATGTGACACTTATATTGATGTTTGTTAAAATTCAGTTGCCAATTTTCTTTATGGTGACACTTATGGTGATGGATGTTAAAATCTCGTTGGGAGTTACCTTTTTGGAAACACTTTTGGTGATGATCCTTAAAGGGCCCTCAATCCAATACTTGAAGGTGAAACATGTAGTCTCTGCCGATGAATCAAAGCAACTTCCTTTAATACTTGCATGAATATTTATATCTGGTGAATAACATGATTGATCAAAATAGATATATGTAAGGTCTTATGGATTAATATGAGGAAGCAACTCTATTTTGTTTTGCATCTAGTTGTTAAAGTTCCCTTGTATCCTTTTTTTTGTAAGCTCCATCGGAAATTTATATTACAATACAAAAAAAAGTAGTACATGCACAAGAGTAATAAGTATTTCACCAACCTATCATGGCTTCCTACAGACCTGTGACTGCTAATACATAAACATAGACATATAGCCCATGCATAGAGTGTCATCCTAAGTCTATTAATGTTCACCTTGCATGCATGGGGAACTGGAAGACAACTCTGTGGGCTTATGCCCAAATATATTTCCAGGATGAAACAATAAATCATAAAAGCCTCTATGGGCTTGGAACTTAACAAAATGACATGCATAGAACTATACTAGACTACCTTGACTATTAACTGCCGTAAAAACCAAACCAAACTTCAAAGGATAAATAACATAAATTCCTCAGAATTACGAGAAACTTCGACATCTTCCATTTTCTCTTCTAGGATGGAGCATCGATAGTCTCATGAGTTGGAATTCACGTCCATGGTTTTTTTGACCAAAAGCGCCTTTGTTTTTTTGAAAGAGTAAATGTCCATCCATCCACCATGTTCCACCTTCTTTTGCTTTCACCTGCTCATAGACGTAATGTATATTATGTCGTGAACATCAGTAAGGGGTTCTCATTAGCGGAATTTTGAGGTCTAAAATGGGCCTCATAAGAGATATAATAAAATATTGTCAGTTTGTCATTTTATGGGGAAGGTATATTTACAACTCACCTCTTGCACTACCATTCATGTAACTATGGTTAAGTTGAAGTGAAAATATTTGTACAACTAAAATTAAGGAACAAATCTTTTTAGATATGACTAGAAACATGAGTACTTTTGAATACATAAATGTACTAAAATAAAGTACTCTCATAAAATAAAGAAAAATATTTTAATTTTAATTATACACCTAAATTAAAATTTTATAAATAAATTCTAAATTATATTTAAATAAAAAGTTCATAATAATGATGATTTATTTTAAATATATTTATTTCTTCAATACAAAATTTTTATTAACATTTATTATTAATAAAATATAACATCTCATATAATACATTTATGATAAAATATTTTAATAAATTTACCATGTAAAAATGTATTGTAAGTTATTATTTATAATCAACCTTTTTAGAATTAATAATTTATTATTAATAAAATATAACATCTCATATAATATATTTATTATAAAATATTTTAATAAACTTACCATATAAAAATATATTATAAGTTATTATTTATAATCTAACCTTTTTAAAATTAATAATTTATATTTTCAAGTTATATCACATTCAAAAAAAACTTGTATTACCCAATTATATTTTATTTTAGAAGCTGTAATGTATTACAAATTTTTGAAGCTGTAATGTATTACAAATTTTTAGAACACATAATACAAATTATATTACCATTCTATAGTTTATGTTACCTAGCCATATTACTTTAAAATTTTAACTTATATGAGCATGTAATATATATCACGATGTATATAACTTTAAAATTTTAATTTATATTATCATGTAATATTATATTACAAACTAATTAAATAAAACTTTAATTTATATCACCCTGTAATATTATATTACAAAGTAATTATTAATGTTAAAAACCTTAATATGGTAGGCATGCAATGCAAACTATAATACAGTTAAAGGTTAAAAATGGTAAATAATATCGTATTACCATATTATACTATCAAGTAATAAAGAAACTTATGATTACCATATCCAAAATTGTACGAAACTTATATTCACCATATCCAACATATTACGGAGTGAGGATTACATTTAGAGTATAAAGAAACTTATGATTACCATATCCAAAATTGTACGTAACTTATATTCACCATATCCAACATATTACGGAGTGAGGATTACATTTAGATTTTAGTTTGGCTTTTGATTAAAATTATATTTTTATAAGTAAAAATAAAAGTATTTTAAATTGAATATATTAAGTACATATATATATATATATATTATATTTAAAAATTATATTGAGTACTTTTTTCATTATGAGTATGGTTAATTATGAGTTTTTATCTATCATTGAGAATTTGACAAGTAATCAACTTTAACTCAAGGAATGCCACCTCAACTATAATAGATGATGTCATTCTTTATAATTTGATTGGTTCTTGCAAAATTGATTTTGATTGTACATTTTTTTGTTTTGAGGCCCATATTTTACCTCAAAATTCCTCTAATGTTAGCCACAAGATTCTTCTGATTCTTCATTGGTTTGGAGACTGATGATGGGCTTGAAGAGGAGGAGGAATGGATGACCAGAGATAGAGAAGGAGAAGGTTGAGAGTTGGTGTCTCTACCAGATCCTTGAAAATTAAAAATAACCCAAGTGAACACGTTTTTAACCCCCCAGTAATTTCTATGACAAGTATGAGCTTGTTGGTCAACTATATGATGTATAAAAAATTATTCTTCATAGTCGTCCAATATATTCCTCAGATGGGATGGAACAAAACTGTTATAGCCGCTCTTAGACAAATCTCTATTTCCTCTACGTCCAGAGATTCCCCTGTCTATTCTAGCACACTCGAGAGTAGCACGGAGTTGTCTAGACATAGTTGCAGCTAGAGAATGAGAAATATAACCATGAAATTCTGTTAAAAACCACCAAATATGCATAGGGTAGAGATAGAACAACCAAAGATCAGCAAGAGGGATCCACACAACATGTTCAAATTTGAATGGAAGTAAAGAAATATTTTCACCATGCCAGTGGAAACACCATCCAAATGCCAACTCCGAAAAAACAAAAAATAGAAGCATTCCATACCAAATTCTTCAAAATAGACTACCAATGGAGTCGTAGGATTGCTACAGAGAAATACAATTGCCATTGTGCTCACCCCTAATCTGCGGTGATGAGAAATAACCATCCCACCTTTGTCAAATGCATCGAATTAACATCGGGGCATGCGAGTTTAAGGAAGGCCATGTGGAGGACAGACCGATGTATCCGTGTCACCATCCCTACACGCCATATGTGGCCCAAAGTCACCCCCATCTGAGGAGGTTCCTTTGTATCCTTACTTCCCTTCTTTTATTATGATGCCATATTTTGATGTTTTTGGAATCTATGTTTGCCTCTACCCCTGCTGATTGGTCTGAATTTGTATTGAATTTGTTTTGCAAGTTTTTAAAACACCTATAGTTAAATTTCTACATCATTTAATGCTCCAAATGGGAAACATTTTATTTTTGTATGTGAAGATTCACATGTTTATATCTAGAATCATGAGATCCCTTGTGGCTTCAGTGCAAGGAATGAAAATTAATGTTGGTCACATGAACACTTTCTATCACAGGGTGTTTCCGTTGAAATATGAAGCCTCAACCTATAGTTTGGAATTGATCACCTGTATATATGCTTGGTCAAAGGAACAATGCACCTTCATTGAAGGGAGGTAAGGATGTTGGATGCCAAAATGGTCTTCTTTCAAGAGAATCTGGTGAGGGGCAAGAATCAAAGACTACTTTGCATTAGGTTTCTCAAGTATTACATTCGTGCGGTTCACAAAATTTGGTAGATAGGGATGGATGATATGATCTTTTTAGATGTTTAATTTGTATCTTATTTAACGTAAGGAATATTTTATAGATTTTTTTGCATACCCCGGAAACCCATATAATTTAAATTCAAGTCATATTTTTTTCTCCCATAGTATTTCAAAAGGATCAACAACATGGCCTAAGGAGAATCTTACTCCAACAAGAAAACAAAGGAGATTAAATATAGCTTCTTCTCACTATGAAATTTTTAATACTCGTCTTGGTAATACTAACTAAGGATGGTCTGGAGATTCTACAGTTGTGGCATGGGGACTAGTAATAGGCACTTATGGTCGTGGGAGAGAGATCATATCATTTCAACATTATGGATTTCCTATTCGTATTTGAGAAGCCCAATATTTATAATTAAGTGGGAGAGAAAGGAAACTTTACCCTTTTAAATTACGATTTTAGCATAAATATAGGTCCGTATTGAATGCATTCCCCATCTCAACTTGTGTTTAATCTGTTGGTAGTATGTGAATATTTTCACTCTTTATAGAAATGAAGGTACATCTTGATGCTTCTAAGCATTCCCTACATTTTTTAGATCCTTGTGGGATTCCAACAATGTGGAGTTGGATAAAGTTACACTCCTTGGTCACAATTTCCCTATTTTTTCGTTATCTTTTCCTTTGACACTCAAGTATGTGTATGGCATCTACTTGGGCCCTCTTATTCCCATTGATATGGTGTCCATTGAGGTAGAAAAAGTGGGGGATTGATCAATCAATAGTCTAAGTGTGCGACATACCCTGTTACCGATACATCCAATTAACTTAGAATGTGTGGCTCATTAGTTCCAGTGATTGAACACTTCAGTTATTCAGTGGGTGTAAAGGTTCTCTTGAATCAAGGGTTGTGTCATCCCTATTGTGATGTATTCTACGAGGGACCATTATCCCCTCTCTTCCCCAAGTATATAATGTGTATTGCAATATGACTTATCATAGAACCTTTAAGATGTAGTCAAAAGTGCAAGTGATTTCCACTTGTTTATTTTCATGAAGTTGGATTCCTATAGATTACTCCCAGAGTTAGGTGTTCAATTCAATGTCTAGTTTAATAGTTAATAGGACCATTTCCTTCTTTTCAGATAGAAAATCAAATCTTACTTGGGTATAGATCCCTTGGAAGTTACTTCTTAGATGGGATATTGAAAGTCTCACCTACAAAAGTGGTTGCTTACTGTATTCTTGGCTCATATGCTCAACATGGCCAGAAATATGATCAATTGTGTTTTTTGATCCTCACCTTTTTGTAGTGATTTTAGTGATGAAGTTGTTGCACACTATCCTCCAACATTTTATTGAGATGACTACTATTTTTCCTCATCTACATTGCTCAAAACCTTGAAAAGACACTCATATAACACTCATAGGTCAAATATCCCTTTAGAAGGATTATGTGGTGATCTTGATCATGTCCATAGTCCATAACCTATAAAATCCTCTTTTAGTCCCTACGATTGTGGTGTTCTGCTTCATACTATCTACAAGGCCCCAAAAACCTTTGATAAGTTTCCAAGAACCATCCACATTCCATAATACTCAAAATGATGCCCATATGGCACATGTGTGCCAAATATTCATTAGCATGGGTGAAGTGATGATGTGAGAAGCACAATTGATGCACAAAACCTTGTAATGATTCCCATACAGTACATATACACCAAATATTCCTTGTATATAACATGTGTAGTACTTTGGATCGTTTGCATGGTCCATGAGCCATACACGACTATTTTACGCCCTAATATTCTAGCATTCCTCCTTTGACAATGTAAATGGACCTCATAAAAATCCCTCCTACATAAAATCTCTCAATTAAGCCATGGTTCTCTGGGCCCTACTTAAATTGGGCATGGGAAATTGAGAGTGGTGTGGGGGAGAGTGCAGGGGAAGGTTTATTGTTTCTTTGGTAAACTTCCCATTTGGGGTATGGATTAGTGAGTTAATTCTCATTGTACTGGTGAATATACCCTACTATTTCCTCTTTCAAGGTGGTGAAGTTAGTTGCTAACAGACATAATTGAGTGAAATTTGTTTTCCCATTATTACCACTTTCCAAAGGAGACTCTCGTAATATTATGATGATCCTTTCTCTATTCACCCAAATGATGTTCCAATTTTTTCATTACCATTTTGATGACACACATTAGAAAATTCATGTATGTTTCATAATGCCCTACATATCTTTTATTAGATTTAGTCCAAACCAAAAAAACATGTGCCTGTTAGTTCCTAGATGTGGACTAGGTTGAAAGTAGACCATGCCCCTGCATGATAGGGATCAACTTTTAGACATATAAGAGCTATATCTTGAAATTTGTGTGAATTTGAATCGTTCTGTGAGTTATTTGGGAAATTAACTAGGTTATCAACACATTTTCATATATAAAGGTGAATTGTAGAGGAATTCTACAGAGCACAACAAAAAAACAAGGAAGTGAAGGTATATTTAACAGAGGAAGTGAAATTGCGAATTTAAGAAGTGCCGACAGACTAATTTCTGAAATTGAGACAAAATATGACTGTACTAAGCTTTAAAAGATAGAATTCAGTAATTATTTACAAAAATAAAGGCATTACATCTGTTAATATTTGAGCAAAAATGAATATACTTGAACTTTAAAACTTTTGATAAACAACTCCAGTGCATGTAGTTCTCATAAAATTAGTTCAAACACACAATTCATTCAATCCATACAACACATGATGTACCTTCGGAAAACCCTGCAAATCCGGAGGATGGAAAACCCATCAAATAATCCTTGAGTATGATAGATAATGGCGGATGATGATTTTACAACACTTGAAGATTGCTTGATAAGAGATATCTAAGCAACACTAGAGAATAGAGATCATACTAAATACTGTGATAGCCTTTCCAAGTGCATATAAATATAATAACAAGATTATTCATTCATACAATGAAGGTAGATAATGGTTGCATGCCTTTTGGGCACTGCGAACACTATTCACACTATGTTCTCACTCCGCGCATTACCTATTGTGCCTTTCTTTTTTTTTGGTGCCAAGTTGTCACCTCGTAATTATCTCCCATACTAAAGATATGTGCCCTCCATTAATTCACTGGTGTTAACTGACTCTAATTGAATTGGACTCTTTTGAATTGAACAAAACTGAATATAACTGAAAAAAACTGAGTTGAATTGAATGTGAACTGATTAAATAATTTCTTGACCATTATTTAGGAGCTTCACAATCAGTTTCATCCACAACAACCACTTTGCATAAATCAAGGAGTAGATTACTTAATTAACTAAACTTGTTTTCCACACCTTGGACTTAACTGATGTCTTTTCAATTTGATTAATCTGGAGGTCTCACACATGAAATTTGAATCTTTACTCTATCTCCGTGATCATCTAATTCATCATTAATTAATTATGCATATTGGTCCATGATTGTTTAATTAATTAATCATCTTTATCATATCATACTCAGAATATTTTTTTCCAACCTATGATTAGATGTATTACCCCGGGTCATATAATCATATGCTAAAGTAAATCAATCTAGGGGTAGATAATCCCTAAAGGAGACTTATAACATTTAGTGACCATGACTAAAATATATCACATAGTATAACCACTTTACACAGTAAAGTACACCACCTCACAACATCGAGATATTTGTAGGACTTGATATTACTCACAAGTATACTGCCTTGATATTACTCACAAGACTCACTTGATATTACACACAAGTTTACTGACTTGATATTACTCACAATTCTACTGTCTTGATATTACTTAGAAGACTCGGCTTGATACTACTCACAAGATTTACAACATTACCACCTAAATTATATGAGGATATTTGTAGGACTTGATATTACTCACAAGTCTATTGTCTTTATATTACTCACAAGACTGGAGAATGACTGTTAACACCCAAAAAAGGTTCAATACCTCATCTACCCCATCACATGGCTCATTTGTCCATTTTCATACCATATTTCCATCAAAAACCCATAAAACC
>LPNX010134363.1:2634-41399 GCA_001517045.1 Pseudotsuga menziesii
CTGCGTGATTATTGTTATTATCATGATTAATACTATTTCTATAGGACAAGTTGCAAGGGATAAGAAAATATTAGACAACTATTGATTTACATTTTAGTTGATCTTTCAAACTTTTATTTTATAATTGTAAAGAAATTTGATAGTTGAAAATATTTCAAGTTATTTTATACATGCACTACACTGATAGTAGTGAAATTTGTTAGTATTGACATCTGTACTACTAAATGGATAGAATAGAAATATACTTGAAATGTTACATTGGTTAGTATCTTTAAATAAATGGAAACGAAACATAAATTGAATAGAAACAAAATAGAATTAAGAAAGCAAAATTATACCCTAAAAAATGAGACTAAAATAAGGCTTAGATGTATTAAATAAACTGGTATTGACATAATTTAGTCAGGACTCAAACGGGTCTTTTACACATGGTATCAAAGCCATGGTTCCAAATTTGGAACTAGAGGGCTTACAGCATTCAAAATAAAACAGAGCATCACAAAAAGTTATGAAATAGACAATTTCCTTGTGCTGCACATGGAAACCTATGGCTAGACCTGCAAATCCACTAGTAAAACATGATTAGAAAACATTAAGGTATTAAATATGTAGTAGATAAATGAAAGAAAAATTGTTTTTTTAATTGCATAGGGTAACACAAGGAACACAGGAAAACGGATGTCAAGTTGTTTCATCTTATTGAAATTAAAGGTTATGTTAAACCATAAAACAATATATATATATATATATATATATATATATATATATATGGGAGAAAATTTAAACTTACAGACACAAACAAACAAAGTATGTATATGCACACACAAGGAGAACACCTTGAGAAAGAGGGTATATATAGGGGAAGGGAGTAGAGGGCTCCTCCCTTGGACTAACCTAGACATTGATAATGCACTTTGCATTGGATTATAACTCAACAAAAATCCTCCCATCTTTCTTCCCATCTTTCAATCACAAAAGCCATCCAAGTTTTCAAGACCAACCACCTTTTTCTCATAGAATTCACAATAATCACGTAGGGGCCAATCCAATTTCTATGATATGCCCTACACTAAGAATTAAACCAAACACCCACATCTAGAATGGATTCCTACAACCAACTACAAGAACAGAACATAAGCTCAAGTGCTAAGTCATAGGGAGCATAACTATCCCACAAAGTGCCAAGGGGAGTCCACAGGGAATACTATGTGCTCTATGTGTCTTCTATCACACGTAGCCAAGCTAATTATCACCAAACTGATTCCATACCTAAAATCACTCTCGTCAATTGTTGAGGAGAGCCCACATGAAGCGAAGTCAATAAATTGCACAATGTGTCATTTCATGACCAACCACTTTACTAGGACTTATATGAGTTCCTAAGTGGGATGACGCAAAAACCACTGAAATATTTGAATGAGTGAAGGGAAGGGCCCAAGCTAATATTACATTCCGTAATATATCCATGCATAGATGGTCTATCCCAAAACTCTCTTGGACAAGGAATTACTTGCTTTAGGTTTATAGTTGTTAAGGAACTGATAAAACATGGATCTATAGGGGATTTTAGATACGTAATAAGCATACTTATCACTGCAGAAAATTAATCCTAAAAGCTAGTGTACAGGCTAAGGGTTGTTAAAATCCTACATTAAAATAGGAATGAAGATAAACGAAGTGTGAAGAACATGTAGAGGACATGGATGTCATAGTTGTATAATGTAAGAAAGTTAATATGACTTATACAAAGTGCGCCTATACAAATAGTAACATATGCTCTATTTTACATAACTGGAGTCAATCCAAGTATAGATATAATGGAAGTGTAGCTTGCTATGAGTGAAATGAATCTTTGTATTCTATGCCTTCTTTTTGTTGGAAGTATCGTGCCATGAGTCTTTCCCTGTTTTTATCGATGCTACATCTTTAACATGCTTGATCTTGTATATCCACTTCGAGTTCATGACATACTTCTTCTCCTTTCTTGGAACTATCTTCCAGACATCATTATTCATATTTTTCACATCCTCTTCATAGTTGGAAGTTTCCCTATCAATGATGTCACACAGTAAGGCCACATAGTTGTTGTAAGGTTTTGGTCTTTTCCTTTCTCTGTGCATCCCTTTTGGAACGCCATACCTTTATGTATCTTGTATTAGCTCTTGTTCCCATGTTGGTTTCCTCTTATTGGAGTCCTTCTCGTGAAGTGTTTATATAGGCTCTTATGGTTCTGTCATATCATGACCTTCATGGTTTTCTGGGACCTCCAATTCCATTGTCGTATTTGGGAATCATGTTCCTTTAGGTTCCTCGACCTCTTCAATAGGTAGCCTCCTCGATATGGAGTATGCCAGGTTCTCATCAAAGGTTACATATCTACTAATGTCGATATTCTCGAATCTTGGGAAGTATATTCATTAGGACTTTTTATGTATCACTGTGTCCTACAAATATTACCTTCCACTGAGAAGGATCAAGCATGGTCCTCTTCTCCTTTGGGATATGTGTGTACACTGGGAAACCAAATATTGTGAAATGTTTGACTTCTGGTTTCTATCCTAAGAAATCCTCTTCAGGTGTGTTATTTCCAAGTACTCAATGAGGAGTATAGTTCTATACATATAAAGTTCTTCTTTCTACTTTGTCTCAAAGGTGCATTGGAAGATCCTGGTCATGTAGCATTAATTTCGATGCGTCCATTATGGTTTGGTTATTTCATTCCACAACATTATTATTCTCAGGAAATTATCAATTTCTCAACTCGCTTTTAATCCCATATTCTCTATAGAGTTCCTTGAATTCTTCTAAGGTGAACTCTCCACCATTATTTGATCACAGAGACTTGATCTTCCTTTCAATGTGGTTCTTGACAAAGGATTTGTATTCCTTGAACTTATTGAATACTTAATTTTTCCCTTTCAAGAAATATATCCAAGTATTACATGAGAAATCATCTATAAAGGAAACATACTACACATACCCACTTAGTGATCTTGATTACATGGGCCCACATACATCAGAGTGTATTGTCTCCAATAATCATTTAGCTTTACTTTCACTGCTGGGAAATGTCTTCTTTGCATTCTTTCGTTGTGCACATCCCTTTCAAATTCCTTCCTGCTTATCATGGATTTTTGGAAGTCCTGAGAATTATTTTCTTGCAATTGGTAGTGCTTTTTAATTCACATGTGCAAGCCTTTGGTGCCATAGTTCACTTGATTCTATTGTCTCATGAATCAATCCTTGTTCAATATATCCCTTTAGTTTGTATAATCCTCTGTCTTATTCTCCAATCATTGTTGCATCATTTATTTTATTTCCTTTAATCCACATTAGAACGTGTCTATCAACAAATGAAAATCTCATTCCCTTTGCATCTAGTGCAAATACATATAGAAGATTATTCTTCAAGTTTGGAACATAGAGCACATCCTTCATCTTTAAATATTTTTTTGGATTCTAGCTTGTATGAAGCTTTTCCACTTCCTTTTATGGGGTATTGATAATAATCCCCAAGTTTCACCTTATGAGCTTACTCATGATCACACATAATGACGAATGATTCTTTGTATCCCACCATATGTTTAGAGTCCTCACTATCCACAATCTAATCATTGCTTCCTTGTGAAATAGTGCCCTTGAGTGCTAATATTAGCACATACTCTTCGTCTGAACCATCCTTCTCTCTTCTGAATATTTTCTTTATTGGTTCATTTTCTTCAATGATGTGAGCATGATGTATCTTCTTCTTGTTGAAGGAGTCCTTGTTCTTGTGACAGTCTCTTGCAAAGTGTCCCTTTTTACAGCAAGTGTAGCATCAAATGTTTGAAGGATATTTTCTGAACTTGTTTTGTTTCGTGTCCTTCTTTTTGTTGTGATGGTGGTTCTCCTTCTTATTATAGTTATTTATGGTGGGAGCTATGAAATATTGATCTTCATTTTCTCCCATCTTCTCGGCCTTTTTCTTGTTTGTGTTATTCTCACAGTTGCCCGAAAGAGAATCAATTTCTTTCTTGCACATATCCCTTGAATGAATGAATCCCATGATGTCGAGATGCCATTCAAGGTATTCATCACAATCTCTCCTTCTTCTACATTATCTTCAACTGCTTCAAGTTGTTCCTTGACTTGTGAAACCCTTTTCAAGTAGGACTGTATAGTTTCTAAGTTTTGTATCTTCACATTCTTGAGGTGGTTCTTCAATGTCATTTTCTGATTAATGTTCTTTCCTTTGAACATCTTTGTCGAAGCATCAAATACTTCATTTGGTGTATTGAAGGATGAGAAATGGGGGATGTGATGATCCTTGGTAGAATATGGAATAATTCTCTTATATTTAACCAGGTTCTTCTTATGAGTATCCTTAGCCTGATCTCCCTCTGGGTTTGGAGCTTCCTTACCGATATACGGATTCAAATGATTTTCTTCAAGGATTAGGGATATTATGTACTTCCATGCTCAGAAGTTATCAACTCCTCCAAGCTTGTCCTCAACCTGAGTAATATGAGTCATATTTTTAAATGAGAATCTCAAATGGAAATAACAAATATTTATATCTTACCATTTTGAGGTGTTTGACCTAGTTATGGAGCTAGCTAACATAGCGTTTTTTAGAAAAACCATAATTCTCCAAACTTGGAATTTGGAAATTCTTTTGGACATAAAGATGCACCTCCTTGAGGCGAGTTTCTTGTCAAGGTTATTTTATAAATCCTAAGGTGGGAATCCTCCGAAACTTGATGCCCTAGTTTCTCTCGACACTAGTGTCAAGGTCAAAAAATGAAACTTGTTCAAATCTAATTTTGATTCCACCAAAATATGAACCCATCTAGGGAAACTTATTATTTCTCTCTTTTCTTGTTGATTTGTGGAGAGAATACCTTGAACTAGAAATCCCTAGTTTCTACTACCGGACAATGCCTTCCTTCAGAGAGGCTCGATACCATGTATGTTTTTCTAATCTAATTAACTTAAATAACAAGTACAGAAAATACACAAGATAGAGAATATACACAACACACAAATATTTTCATCGGAAAATCCATAAAGGATAAAACCACGCAAACATCCTCAGAATACTTTCTTCACTAAGACAATATTACAAGATGGAAAGACCCAATAAGAAGAAGTATCCTGTAGCTATTTATGTCTCCTCCTTGTCTCTCTCTCTCTCTCTCTCTCTCTCTCTCTGCATGTGAAATTGAGTGAGTGTGAGTGTGTATGAATGAGGGGGGCTCCTCCCTGTTTACACCCTTCAAGTGACTTCCCTAATACATGTTTGGTCTGACTTGTTACCCTAACAAGTCCGACTTCTCCTAAAGAGACTCCAAAAATATGTTACATGATGTTATACTCGGTACTATTTCCTTGACTTCCAATGGAAGTTGTACTTCAACGTACATACACAATAATGACATATCCAAAGAAGCCAAACACATCTTCTATGGGGGCACAACAACATACAATGATAATATACATCAGAATATCTTCGGAAGTTATGAATACATCAATAGGTTTTTCCCATCAAATTTCCCCCATTTCCTTGATTGTTAAGAAGTCATTTTTTTCATTTAGATTGTATGGGTGACCTTTGTTCTTAGTTTCGAGGGCCTACATTGTCTAATTTTATTTTCCTAGATTAAGATATTATTCTCACTTCACTAGTGTATGGGGGACTCACGTGAGGGCCACCTAACACTCAATGCACCAGTATGCATGAGTTTAGGAGCTCTAGGGACTGATCTGTATAATTTAGGAACCCACTCTGAGTGCCACCAATAGTCTTCATTGATTGAACATAGTAGGTTTTCATTTATTCTTATATTCCCCTCAATTAGATTACTTGTAGTCATCCTAGCACCACTTTTCATGATATGAGGAAAGTAGGGTGCGTTTTCTCACCTAACTCAATCAATTAATTGGTTGTGAACTGTTTCAGTGACCTGGAGCTGCATTACTAAGATCCAGTGGTGATTTTCTCACACTGAGTTGGCTCTAGATCTAGTCTAGGTTGGTAGATTTGAATCATATCTTAGGCATTCAAATTCTCCTATTTGTAACACCCTTGTATTGCATTCAATATAGTAATTAATGGATGTAATGTTATTATTCGAATTATTGGTCTCATGTGTGTTTAATTTGCCATGAATTATTGATTAGTTGTTATTGAATTCTTTTATCTCATATGTAGCCTTCTTTTGTCATTGAATTCATGAAGGCCTAAAGATCTTATGCATCATTAAATTTAACACAAACCTATACCTAGTGTTGATACATTCCTAATATCATTAGTATCTATACTCATATCCAAGGACATGACAGAGGTCAAGTGCAGTGGAATAAGGAGTCATTCTTGACCTTCAATGATTACATTCTTATTGTAGGGCATAAATCAAAAGTTTCATCGTTTAAATATGTATAGGGGCCAAACACTCATACCTAGCCTCCAACATCTTAGAATATCCATACCCATATTCATACCTGGAATCAAGGCTAGCCTTGATAGATATTGATTCATGGATTTAGGTGTTATTCATGTAAATGTATACTTAAAAATCCTAAGCCCTATGATTAAGGAGAGAGGGGGTGGCGTAGGCAAGAGGGATTGGGTGTAGAGGAGAAGAGAGGAAGGATTAGGTGGATAGGAAGGGAGAGAGGATGGGGTTATAGAAAGGTATGGGAAGTGGGTTTATAGAGAGGGAGGTGGGAGTGGGGTTATATGGATAGAGGCGGGGTTTTAGGAATAATAAGTAAAAGAAAAGAGAGGGAGTAAAGGAGCACATTTATGCTACTCCACGTGTGTTCTAGTCTGCATGCGCACTAGTTCACGTGCAAGCTAGTACGTATAGGTGCCATTAAATTCATTTTGTTTTTGGCACCCTTGTAGGTTTTGTTTTAAAGTTAGATTCCCAAACCTTAATGTTCAGAAGTATCTCTCGGTAGTAACTAGCTCATGGAAGAAAATTAATATAGCCAGTATTAGAATGAACTCTCATGATCTCCATAGCTAGAAAAGGAATTGATCTCTTCCTAAAACTCAACAAGTGGAAAGGGTTTTCCATCTATACAAGTCTATGAACGGTGAGGATGGAAATCACTTTCTCTTAGAGTTTCCTTCTTATGCCTGCACATTAGATCCAAGTTTCATAGTATTTGCTACAATACAAACCTTTATAACCTCCTAACTTTCCAAAACAATAGTCAGCCTGGAAAACTTCTTGGGAATCTTTTTGAGCATAGGAACCATATTTTAAAGTAAACAAAGTATTATGCTTCTTAAGGTGTAATAGACCAAATTTGGTCTTAATGAACATTAGTGATCATTATCATCATCGTGTTTTATAATTTTAAAAAGTTATATTTTCTCTCAAATTTACATAATCATTTAAAAATGATCTCGTATTCAAAATAAATACACTACTTAATATATTGATTCTATCGATAAATACACCTATATTTTGTATTATTTAGATCTCCTAGAGTGATTATGAGAGAGAGTTGGATGCTTGGTTAGTTGTAAAAATACAAATATAATAAATGTAGTTACTCTATAATATATATATATATATATATATATATATATATAGCTTGGGTTGTCCTTTGAATGTAGGATAGATGAAGCACTTCCATGAAATCAAACTAGACATACCCTTTTTGGCTTTTTAATGGGTGCTAATTTAACTTTTAATATTAACAATTAAGGTATTAAGGTATAAATTTATGTACATTTATTAATATATTAGAAGCTTAGTACAATTTGGACTAGACGGTTATCATTTTTTATTTTGCAAAATCTAACTGTGTTTTAATTGCAATTTGGATGGTAGAAATGGATTAAACACCCTCACAAATGAGTGGAGACACAAAAACTCCAAAACTTGATAAATGTAATTTAAAGTTTTAAAAATTAAAATAAGATTTTTTCAAAAAAGTCCACCTATTCAGCCCAAATGGTCCAAATTTTAAAATGTAAATTAATTAAAATTCCAACCAAATTCTTGCGAAATTCAAAATTTGTTTTTCTTCTCTTCATTTTTATTTTCCAAAACTATAAATTCAAGTTTTTTCTTTTTATTTTAATATTCTTTTTAAGAAAATAATATTAGATACTAAAGCTCATATTATACGTAGCAATCTGGCCCACAAAGGGGTATGGTGATCATATTAGGCCCTAAAAATATATGAATAATAGGTAAGTGGGTAAAAGCAAATAACCGGAGTTAAAAAAAAACATTGGAAGGCTTATGGCACGAGTTATTTGTGCAATTAGCAGCTATATAAATAAATTTCCTCATATATCTCTAGTCATATAGATTTTAGATCAATCTCTTCGCTCTCCAGTCACAGAGAGAAAGTTTTTATTTTTTTGTTTCTTCAGACCATGGAATCAAAGGTGACTTTGAAGATATCTGATGGCGAATTGTTCGAAGTCAATGAGGCCGTTGCATTTGAATCATAGAGAATCAAGAAATTGATCGAGGAGAATGGCGCGACCATCGCTATTCCACTCCCGAGAGTGTCTGGCGAGATACTTTCGATGGTCATCAAATACTGCGAGTACCATGTCGAGGCTCAGAAGCACGCAGATGAGAAGTCAGCTCTTACCGAGGATGAGATCAAGACATGTGATCGCGAATTCGATACAGTCGATAAGAACACTTTGTTTTCCCTTGTTGTGGTATTATTCCTTAAACCCTCGTTTGATTTCGAATTTGACTGTTCTTACGTAATAATAATTTAGGCAATTTGATCATTAGGTAATAATTCAAGGAATTTTATCATATTAGTTTCTCTCTATGCAATCTGGATCTCGAATTATTCATCATAAAAGTTTTGTCTGTGTAAGATTTGGTAATGACACTCTCCCTCCTATGCAAAAACATGTCTATCAGAGTTCGCACCTTGTAAGCGTGGTTGAACAGGATAAATCTAAGAATGCTCAACCAGTTACTTTTGACTGGACAGGCATTAACTACCCACAGCAATGGGAAGTTAAATATAATGAGCTAAGGGACATAGAAAAAACCGGACAAGCTTTAGCCACCAGACCTTTAAGGTTTGATAGATCTACAAGTTCATTCAGATATCCAGATAGCTCTCCTGCTCCTTCATTCTCTTCTCTTCCAAGATCTACTTCTGTCTCCTCCTCATCCTCTGCTTCGAGTCAGCTTAATCAGCCCAAAGTCCATACAGGATATACAGGCCCTTCAGAACACACTGGACAACATAAAGACTGTCAAGCCTGTAAAAAGAATCTGCAAGCACTACAGCATTATAAAGATAGACCCACTTTGGGAATGTTTACCCTGCCAAGACAGAACTCTGACATAGAAGCCACAATCCAAAACAGAAAATCTTTTGTTCCAGGAAGAAATTTTCCTAATACACCTTTTAGGCAATATTCCCATGATGTCCAGATAAAAAGAGAATACCTTCCACATAAGTCCTCTGGTCCAGATGACTCTGTGTCAGATGAAGCAAAGTTAGCCAACTGGGGTAATTTGCAGCATCAAAAGACTGCAAGAAACCTGGACGATATGGCGATGGATCTTTTACAGATCAAAAAGACTGTCTTAGATGAAAAACAACAAGTGTCTGTAGTTGAAACAAAACTTGACCATTCTTTGTCAGATTCAACTGAAATAAAGTCTGTTGTAATTAAAGGAGCAGAAAATCTTGAAAAAAGACTAGAGAAAATTGAGGAACTGCTCAATAAAATCACTGATCTAAAACCTAAAGTTCCTGTTGTTAATCCTATGGCTCTTTCTCTAGCTGCAAAAGGATACGAGCCAAAGAAATCCACTATTCCTCTTTTAGAAAGAAGCTATTCCTTTGGAATGTTTAGTGGAGTTCCAGAAGAGTCTGCCGATGAAGATAATAGACCTGACTTTGATTTCTGACAGACTGATCAGGACTTAGAAGAAGTCCATGAATGGGTTAAAGCATTGAAAACCCTGCCTCCAGCTCTTGAGCCACATTACCTGCAAATGATGATAGGAAATCCCGCTGAGTCCTTGGCATCCTCTCATTTAGTGTTACCTCCTCCAACAAATGATATAGCAATGCCTTCTGCCTCTACTGTTCCTTGTTTCAATACAAACTTTGGCATTGGATCTATAAGTAACATTATTTCCTACATGCTCGACCACCCTGTGATTAATATTGATTGTCAATCTAGGGATGAAATCAAATCAGCTATCCAGTTGCTATATCATTGGACCATCTCTCGGAGATTAAAAAATGCTTCTTTAACTGGTCAACACCTAGGTTGTATGATAGTAGCAGGATTTGCTGGTTTAGTCTCAGATTGGTGGGAAAACCTTCCAGCAAATGCTAGAAATGGAATGTTGTTTGCTGATGATGGTGATCAGCAAATAATCAAGGCTCTTGGGATGCAATTCCATGGAGAGGATGAAATGGACGAAAGAGATCATTATGCTTCACTCTTCATGACTGCAAGGTTGTGCAATTTAGCCCAAGTTGAAGAATATTTTTGCTACATGCAGAAGCTGCTGATCAGAGCAGGTAAAGCAAATGACCCTGCTTATTTAAAACATTATCTGTGAAGCTTTCCTAGACATATTCCAGATGCTGTAGAGAAGTATCTCAAAGATAAAAACATTCCTCTACAGACCCTCTCTCTTGCTCAGTTACATTTTCATATCAAAGAAACATGGCAGGAACATTGTTTAGCAAAGAGAGTAGAAAAAGATATTAAAAGGCATCAAACTATGTTTTCACCATTATTTTGCAAGCAAGTTGCTCAGATGCCAGATTGGGGTTGTGGAGCACACAACCGAGGACATTTACAGTCTCACTGTACTTGTTCTTCTAAGAAGAAGAAAAAGGGATATTTCACTAGTGAACCTAGATTTCACTATCTTGACAAACCCTTAAAATATAAACCTTTCAGAAAGTCTAAGAACTACTCTAAGAAGCAAGCTTCTTCCAAGCTAGAATATAAAAGGCCCCGTATATTTATCAAAAGAAGATTGACCAAAGTCACCTAAAAGGGTTGTTTTCTCTGTGGACAGCCATTGCATTGGGCTAAGAATTGCCCTAAGAAAAAGAAGCTCCTGAAAGTTGCTGCTTTCTGTGAAACTCTGGATTCCAGATGGTGGGATCATCCAAAGTCAGCCTCACATCCATCAGCCGAAATCCTTTATTTTCCTTCTGAAGATTCTGCCTCCTCAGATGTTTCCTCTGATTTTGAAGCTCAGCCTACTTTGAATAAATTTGATACTTCTTCTTCCTCTTCAGAGTCTGAATCGGAACCAAATTTAGGGGGGTATGAGATCCCTGAATTTGAATTTAGTCTCCAGATGTTCCAAATGTCTCCTCAGCAAGACATAGAGAAAAAGATTGCAGCCATTGATCTGCATCTATCTAAGCTCCAAGCTTACCAGTATCAATAAAGAGGATACCTAGAAGAAGAAAAGAAGATTCTACTGCAAGAACTTGAATCAAACAAAGGAAAACAAAAAGTAGAATATTCTAAATCTATTTCTTATAACCCTACTGATCTATATAAAGATTATCAAGGAGACCATGAATCCAGACATCAGTTTAGAAAGAGTAGAATGGCTAAGCTGAGATTAGAAATAAAAGAAAAGCAGAAACAACTGAGACAACTATGCTCAGAAATAGAAGAACTCAAGAGTGCAGTTAAGATTATACAGATAGAAAGGGATCAATATTCTGATGAATATTTGAGCAAGCACTATGACATTGCTATGAATATTGAAAGCATAGAAGAAAAGAAGGAAGAGGATACACCTCCTGCTTCTCCTCCTACAAGAAACATTCAGTTATCTATGCTTACTGGACCAAAGATGTATATTTCTGTACAGTTTATGCCTTGTGAGTATAAGACATATACTTTAAGTTGTTTTGTTGATTCTGGATGTCAAGTGAATTTATCTAAAGGATCAGCTATACCTCATTTCTATTGGGAACAGACTAGATATGGGGGTGCAGCCATTAATGGTAGACCTATTCCTCTGCAAGCTAAATGTAAAAAGTTCCCTATTCAGATTGGTAATGTGTGTGATCAGATTAGTTTGTACAGAATGGATGATGTTAGTGAAGATTGTGTTTTAGGTTCTTTATGGCTTCAGAAAGTCAGTCCGTATTTGGTTAATCATGATAAGATGACTTTCACTTGTAAATTAAATGGCCAGTTTATTACTCTTCCAATGTCTTTCCAGCCTATCAGAAAATGCAAAACAATTGAGCCTCCTGTTATAGTTCATCCTCCTCTAGCTCAGTTGATGAAAATGGAAATATGCAAAAGCTTCTCAGAACTAAATGGAGTTAAAGTTCTGGAAAGCATCTCTGCAAAACTTAAGAAAGACTATTGCTCAGAAAGCCCGAATGCCTTCTGGACTAGAGAACAGTACTTTGTCTCACTGCCCTTAGATCCTCACCTAAAGGTCAAACCTATGAAAGCATCTGCAGCATTAATGTCTCCAAGTGAAGTGTAGTTTTGTGATGCTGAGATCCAAGAGTTACTAAAGAAAGGTTTGATTGAGCCTTCTAAAAGCCCATGGGCATGTAGAGCGTTTGTTGTAAACAAACATGCAGAGCAGAAAAGAGGGAAACCAAGATTAGTGGTAAACTATAAGCCACTAAATTCAATTTTACAGAAGGTAAGGTACCCTCTACCCAATAAAGCTAGCCTACTCCAAAGAATAAATGGGTGTACTATCTTTAGTAAGTTTGACATGAAATCTGGTTTTTATCAGATAGGAATTATTCCTAAATATAGATACAAAAAAACCTTTGTTGTGCCTTGTGGTCAATACCAATGGCGTGTGCTTCCCTTTGGTATTAATAATGCCCCTTCAGAGTTCCAGAAGCGGACGGAAGATATATTTAGAGAATTTAATTGGGCATTGGTTTATATAGACGATGTGCTTATCTGTTCTAAGAGTTTGCAGGAACATCAGAGGCACTTGCAAAAGTTTTACGAACTCGTCTATAAACATGGATTGGTTTTATCTGAGTCAAAAATGGAAATAGGGAAAACCAATATTGAGTTTCTTGGTTTTAAGATTGATACAGGTCAGGTACTTTTGCAAGATCATATCCTAACCTGTTTCAATAAGTTTCCCGATGATATAACAGATAAAACTCAGCTGCAGCGTTTTCTTGGTTCATTGAATTATATCAGACCTTTCTATAAGGGTCAAGCAGCTGATATCCTTGTACTTCAAAAGAGACTGAAGAAAATTCCACCTCCTTGGACAAAAGAAATGACCGCAGCAGTCCAAAATATAAAAGAAAAAGTTTTGAAACTGCCGTCATTATCCCTTCCTACCGGTAATGATCAATTAATCATTGAAACTGATGCTTCATCCAGTACATGGGGTGGAGTCCTATTAGAAGCTTCCAACGGTAGAGAAAATATTTGTGGTTATGGCTCAGGATCATTTAAAGGCGATGAATTAAACTATCCCTCTAGCCACAAGGAAATCTTGGCGGTCAAGAAGACCGTACAGCATTTTATTTTATTCTTGAAACCTGTCAAATTTATCATAAGAACTGATCTCAAGATTATGCCAGTCATGTTCAAGAATGAAAGTTTAATGGCAGAAAATAGTAGCAGAATACTGAAATGGTTTTCTTGGTTATCAAGTTTTGATTTTGAAATTATTCACAAACCAGGCTATCTAAATTGTTTGGCTAACATGCTGACCAGGGAATCTGCAGTCCCGAAACAGCCAAAATCTTTAAACATGTTTTCTGCTGGTGATTCTAGTTCTGGAGCTGGTGACAATTATAGAGATCCGGATAAAGGAAAAGGCTCCAATGACTGAAGAAGAGATTGCTTCCGAAGAATAAGAAATTGCAACAGCAATGAAGAAAATGGCTCGTGAGGAGTTATTAGAAAAAGAATGATTATTTATCCTTCCGTCGGATAACACTTTCCCAAAGGAAGTGTGTATCCAGTCCCTTGAATATGCTTCAACTGATGAGGCAAAAATATTTCTGTAGCTGACACTGATAAAGCAAATCCAGTCGTCTCCTCTAAAAATGGAAATATTACAACGCTGGGAAAAAGATGCATTTCTCAGTTTTGAGCAGGCAGAAAAGAAATTAGTAGAATGTAGAGAAATCTATTTGGATCATGATGATGAAAGTAATATTTATATTGACCTTGGTGCTGGAAATCTCAGATGGACATCAGTCAATCTCATTCTGCAATGTTGCAGAGAGAATAGGGAAATATTTATATGTGTTGATCCAGACAGTCTCAGGCATGATTCTAAATGGTCAGGTTCGACTGACATTTTCCTTGATATGTTCTACCCTCACAACGATTGGGAGAATAGAAAGGCCAATTTTATTCTTTATCTTAAAGCAGACATGGAAGTTGCTACCTGAGAAAATATGTGGTTCAAGTTTAAATTGATCCACAAAGGAGGTTCCTACAAGCGACTGGAGCATCGCATCTATGCTCAACAAAAATATATCAGAAGATCTGTGTCTGGGAACCATATTGAATCCAGGGTAACTACAAGGGAAATACCCCTAGATTACAAAGTTGAATCTCTCTTTAAAGGAGAGTTTGTTTATGAACCAGAGTCCCGAGGATTGTTTAAAGGCTGAGATGTCGAGCGATGCTTTGGTTATGATCTTTATCCACCACCATCTCCACCAGATATGTCCGAAGAAGAACACTTTTGGCGAACTTATGCCGAAGGCCAAGGATGGGATTCTGATGACTCAAAAATATGGGAAATGTTACAAGGCAGAGATCCCTATGATTAGGCGGAAGCCGCAGTGGACCTCTTAAAGGCTGACTGGACCAGTCTTGTCCAGATTGTAGTCTTTCGGGCCGACAATGGTGTCTGACAGTTTTCGTGGGTTCTGACAAAATCTCCACAGTGTAAATATTCGTGTCATAATTCTTCCGTGGGCCAAAGATGCTCCACCTTGTACCTTGTTTGTCTTTTGTCGGCCATGACAGATAAAGCTGGGTCCACGTAATGTCGAAAGACTATTTAAGGGAGGAGATAACAACACGTGGTAGTCCCCACTGTTGCCCCGGACGAATCTTAGTGACCTCCTAGTACAAGTTGTGTTAACCGGATCCACCGGATGACTGGAAATTGTCCGTTTCTATCCACCGGTTCATCGTAATAAAATGTATAAATACGAGGCTTGGGGTCTCATTTGGGCATCAAGTCTTTCAGGTCTTAGCGAGTCGCGAGAGCAAGTAGTTTGCTCGGCTTTGTGTCTGTGTCTGTGTCTGTATTGTATGCAAAGTATGCTCTGCTGGTTGGCGTTCTGCTAGAACACAGCATCAAAAATGCCTCTGTAAGTCATTTTGTAAGCGTCTGTAAAATATTAAGTATGCTCTGAGGCTTGGGTTTTTACCTATAAGATCTCATCAGAACAAGCTGTCTGTATATTGTTCTGTCTGTAATTGTAGTGACGACTGTCGCCCTCCGACAACAATCTGCTTTGTCTGTAATCTTTGTAAAAATACTATTCACTCTACAATAATATGTTGTTATTCACTGTCATTCCACTTGTTATAGCCATCTGTATTGCGTTGATATATTGCATCAGTAAAAAATTTTGTTGAGAGAGTTAATGAGCGTGGTAGCAGATAACCTGAATATAACAAGCATTGCATAAATCTATCACTGCACCAGAAGCATATGGCTTACCACTTAATACCCCAAGTAAGGAACTTGTCGATCAAGCTTGCTTGATTGATTATGCTGGGTGTGATGAAAGCCGTAAATGTGCAGGGTCTTAGATCAATGTGCTTTGCTGCAAGTCTGAAAAGGTGTACAAAGTGTGCGAAATCTTGAAGACTATCGATCGCTGGCAACTTGAGTTGCTTGCTGAAAGAAGATCTTCCTTCGCAGAATGTACTACTTCTGATTCATCTTCGTCAGTTATTCATATTGATAATTCTAATCCCTCTGCAGACTCGCAACTACCTACCATTCTACCAAAGGATGTATATAAACTCTTTCTCTGGAAATATATTGCTTGTCAACAAATCCATTTATCCTCCGTAGATATCTCCTTCAGTGATAAACAAGATCCTGTACATATAAACCTCTTAGATAAGTCTCAGATTGACTGGGCGAAAACGCAAGGATACAAATATGCTCATCTTGGAGCCATACGCCTAGGTTTAGGTCCTCTTGTGCGTCCCTACCTACCAGTGCCATCTTTATGTGTAGCCATAGACACTAGACATAATGACTTTTCTCATGCTGTTATTGGCGGATTTACTGCTCCTCTGCATCAAGGCCCTGCCTATGGCACTATTTTCCCCAACTATAGCGTCAGTATAGATGATCCTTACATTTATGACCTTTTGAAATCCTATGTTCTGCCTCAAGGATTTTCTATGCAATCTGGATCTCGAATTATTCAGCTTAAAAGTTTTGTTTGTGTAATATTTGGTAATGACACTCTCCCTCCTATGCAAAAACATGTCTATCAGAGTTTGCACCTTGTAAGCGTGGTGGAATAGGATAAATCTAAGAATGCTCAACTAGTTACTTTTGACTGGACAGGCATTAACTACCCACAGCAATGGGAAGTTAAATATAATGAGCTAAGGGACATAGAAAAAATTAGACAAGCTTTAGCCACCAGACCTTTAAGGTTTGATAGATCTACAAGTTCATTCAGATATCCAGATAGCTCTCCTGCTCCTTCATTCTCTTCTCTTCCAAGATCTACTTCTGTCTCCTCCTCATCCTATGCTTCGAGTCAGCTTAATCATCCCAGACTACATACAGGATATACAGGCCCTTCAGAACACACTGGACAACATAAAGAGTGTCAAGCCTATAAAACGAATCTGCAAGCACTACAGCATTATAAAGACAGACCCACTTTGGGAATGTTTACTCTGCCAAGACAGAACTCTGACATAGAAGCCACAATCCAAAATAGAAAATATTTTGTTCCAGGAAGAAATTTGCCTGATACACCTTTTAGGCAATATTCCCATGATGGCCAGATAAAAAGAGAATACCTGCCACATAAGTCCTCTGGTCTAGATGACTCTGTGTCAGATGAAGCAAAGTTAGCCAACTGGGGTAATTTGCAGCATCAAAAGACTGCAAGAAACCTGGACGATATGGCGATGGATCTTTTACAGATTAAAAAGACTGTCTTAGATGAAAAACAACAAGTGTCTGTAGTTGAAACAAAAATTGACCATTCTTTGTCAGATTCAACTGAAATAAAGTCTGCTGTAATTACAGCAGCAGAAAAGCTTGAAAAAAGACTAGAGAAAATTGAGGAACTGCTCAATAAAATCACTGATCTAAAACCTAAAGTTCCTGTTGTTAATCCTATGGCTCTTTCTCTAGCTGCAAAAGGATATGAGCCAAAGAAACCCACTATTCCTCTTTTAGAAAGAAGCTATTCCTTTGGAATGTCTAGTGGAGTTCCAGAAGAGTCTACCGATGAAGATAATAGACCTGAATTGGATTTCGGACAGACTGATTAGGACTTAGAAGAAGTCCATGAATGAGTTAAAGCATTGAAAACCCTGCCTCCAGCTCTTGAGCCACATTACCTGCAAATGATGACAGGAAATCCCGCTGAGTCCTTGGCATCCTCTCATTTAGTGTTACCTCCTCCAACAAATGATACAGCAATGCCTTCTGCCTCTACTGTTCCTCGTTTCAGTACAAACTTTGGCATTGGATCTATAAGTAACATTATTTCCCAGATGCCCGACCACCCTGTGATTAATATTGATTGTCAATCCAGGGATGAAATCAAATCAGCTATCCAGTTGCTATATCATTGGACCATCTCTCAGAGATTAAAAAATGCTTCTTTAACTGGTCAACACCTAGGTGGTATGATAGTAGCACGATTTGCTGGTTTAGTCTCAGATTGGTGGGAAAACCTTCCAGCAAATGCTAGAAATGGAATGTTGTTTGCTGATGATGGTAATCAGCAAATACTCAAGGCTCTTGGGAAGCAATTCCATGGAGAGGATGAAATGGATGAAAGAGATCATTATGCTTCACTCTTCATGACTGCAAGGTTGTGCAATTTAGCCCAAGTTGAAGAATATTTTTTCTACATGCAGAAGCTGCTGATCAGAGCAGGTAAAGCAAATGACCCTGCTTATTTAAAACATTATCTGCGAAGCTTTCCTGGACATATTCCAGATGCTGTAGAGAAGTATCTCAAAGATAAAAACATTCCTCTACAGACCCTCTCTCTTGCTCAGTTACATTTTCATATCAAAGAAACATTGCAGGAACATTGTTTAGCAAAGAGAGTAGAAAAAGATATTAAAAGGCATCAAACTATGTTTTCACCATCAATCTGCAAGCAAGTGAACAGTATTTTTACAAAGATTACAGACAAAGAAGATCGCTGTCGGAGGGCGACAGTCGTCACTGCAATTATAGACAGAACAATATACAGATAGCTTGTTCTGATGAGATCTTATAGGTAAAAACCCAAGCCTCAGAGCATACTTAATCTTTTACAGACGCTCACAAAATGACTTACAGAGGCATTTCTGATGCTGTGTTCTAGTAGAACGCCAACCAGCAGAGCATACTTTGCATACAATACAGACACAGACGCAGACACAAAGCTGAGCGGACTACTTGCTCTCGCGACTCGCTAAGACCTGGAAGACTCGATGCCCAAATGAGACCCCAAGCCTCTTATTTATACATTTTATTTCGGTGAACCGGTGGATAGAAACGGACAGTTTCCATCATCCGATGGATCCGGTTAACACAACCTATACTAGGAGGTCACTAATATTCATTCGGGGCAACATTGGGGACTACCACATGTTGTTATCTCCTCCCTTAAATAGTCTTTCGACATTACGAGGACCCGGCTTTATCTGTCATTCCCGACAAAAGAGAAACAAGGTACAAGGTGGAGCATCTTTGGCCCACAGCAGAATTATGACACGAATATTTACACTGTGGATATTTTTTCAGAACCCATGAAAACTGCCAGACACCATTGTCGGCCCGAAAGACTACAATCTGGACAAGACTGGTCCAGTTAGCCTTTAAGAGGTCCACCGCCGCTTCCGCCTAATCATAGGGATCTCTACCTTGTAACATTTCCCATATTTCTGAGTCATCAGAATCCCATCCTTGGCCTTCGGCATAAGTTCTCCAAAAGTGTTCTTCTTCGGACATATCTGATGGAGATGGTGGTGGATAAAGATCATAACCAAAGCACCGCTCGACATCTGATCCTTTAAACAATCCTCGGGACTCTGGTTCATAAACAAACTCTCCTTTAAAGAGAGATTCAACTTTGTAATCCAGGGGTATTTCCCTTGTATTTACCCTGGATTCAATATGGTTCCCAGACACAGATCTTCTAATATATTTTTGTTGAGCATAGATGCGATGCTCCAGTGGCTTGTAGGAACCTCCTTCGTGGATCAACTTAAACTTGAACCACATATTTTCTCGGGAAGCAACTTCCATGTCTTCTTTAAGATGAAGAATAAAATTGGCCTTTCTATTCTCCCAATCGTTTCGAGGGCAGAACATATCAAGGAAAATGTCAGTCCAACCTGACCATTTAGAATCATGCCTGAGACTGTCTGGATCGGCACATATAAATATTTCCCTATTCTCTCTGCAACATTGTAGAATGAGATTGAATGATGTCCATCTGAGATTTCTAGCACCAAGGTCAATATAAATATTACTTTCATCATCATGATCCAAACAGATTTCTCTACATTCTGCTAATTTCTTTTCTGCCTGCTCAAAACTAAGAAATGCATCTTTTTCCCAGCGTTGTAATATTTCCATTTTTAGAGGAGATGACTGGATTTGCTTTATCAGTGTCAGCTGTAGAAATATTTTTGCCTCATCAGTTGAAGCATATTCAAGGGACTGGATACGCACTTCCTTTGGGAAAGTGTTATCCCACGGAAGGATAAATAATCCTTCTTTTTCTAATAACTCTTCATGAGCCATTTTCTTCACTTCTGTTGCAATTTCTGCTTCTTCGGAAGCAATCTCTTCTTCAGTCATTGGAGCTTTTCCTTTATCTAGATCTCTGTAATTGTCACCAGCTCCAGAACTATAATCACCAGCAGAAAACATGTTTAAAGCTTTTGGCTGTTTCGGGACTGCAGATTCCCTGGTCAGCATGTCAGCCAAACAATTTAGATAGCCTGGTTTGTGAATAATTTCAAAATCAAAACTTGATAACCAAGCAAACCATTTCAGTATTCTGCTACTATTTTCTGCCATTAAACTTTCATTCTTGAAGATGCCTGGCCTAATCTTGAGATCAGTTCTAATGATAAATTTGACAGGTTTCAAGAATAAAATAAAATGCTGTACGGTCTTCTTGACCGCCAAGATTTCCTTGTGGCTAGAGGGATAGTTTAATTCAACGCCTTTAAATGATCCTGAGCCAAAACCACAAATATTTTCTCTACCGTTGGCAGCTTCTAACAGGACTCCACCCCATGTATTGGATGAAGCATCAGTTTCAATGATCAATTGACCATTACCGGTAGGAAGGGATAATGACGACAGTTTCATAAATTTTTCTTTTATATTTTGGACTGATGCGGTCATTTCTTTTGTCCAAGGAGGTGGACTTTTCTTCAGTCTCTTTTGAAGTACAAGGATATCAGCTGCTTGAACCTTATAGAAAGGTCTGATATAATTCAATGAACCAAGAAAACGATGCAGCTGAGTTTTATCTGTTATATCATCGGGAAACTTATTGAAACAAGTTAGGATATGATCTTGCAAAAGTACTTGACTTGTATCAATCTTAAAACCAAGAAACTCAATATTGGTTTTCCCTATTTCCATTTTTGACTCAGATAAAACCAATCCATGTTTATAGACGAGTTCGTAAAACTTTTGCAGGTGCCTCTGGTGTTCCTGCAAACTCTTAGAACAGATAAGCACATCGTCTATATAAACCAATGCCCAATTAAATTCTCTGAATATATCTTCCATCCGCTTCTGGAACTCTGAAGGGGCATTATTAATACCAAAGGGAAGCACACGCCATTGGTATTGACCACGAGGCACAACAAAGGCTGTTTTGTATCTATCTTTAGGAATAATTCCTATCTGATAAAAACCAGATTTCATGTCAAACTTACTAAAGATAGTGCACCCATTTATTCTTTGGAGTAGGCTAGCTTTATTGGGTAGAGGGTACCTTACCTTCTGTAAAATTGAATTTAGTGGCTTATAGTTTACCACTAATCTTGGTTTCCCTCTTTTCTGCTCTGCATGTTTGTTTACAACAAACGCTCTACATTCCCATGGGATTTTAGAAGGCTCAATGAAACCTTTCTTTAGTAACTCTTGGATCTCAGCATCACAAAACTGCACTTCACTTGGATACGTTAATGCTGTAGATGCTTTCCTAGGTTTGACCTTTAGGTGAGGATATAAGGGCAGTGAGACAAAGTACTGTTCTCTAGTCCAGAAGGCATTCGGGATTTCTGAGCAACAATATTTCTTAAGTTTTGCAGATATGCTTTCCATAACTTTAACTCCATTTAGTTCTGAGAAGCTTTTGCATCTTTCCATTTTCATCAACTAAGCTAGAGAAGGCTGAACTATAACAGGAGGCTCAATTGTTTTGCATTTTCTGATAGGCTGGAAAGACATTGGAAGAGTAACAAACTGGCCATTTAATTTACAAGTGAAAGTCATCTTATCATGATTAACCAAATACGGACTGACTTTCTAAAGACATAAAGAACCTAAAACACAATCTTCACTAACATCATCCATTCTGTACAAACTAATCTGATCACACACATTACCAATCTGAACATGGAACTTTTTACATTTAGCTTGCAGAGGAATAGGTCTACCATTAATGGCTGCACCCCCATCTCTAGTCTGTTCCCAACAGAAATGAGGTATAGCTGATCCTTTAGCTAAATTCACTTGACATCCAGAATCAACAAAACAACTTAAAGTATATGGCTTATACTCACAAGGCATAAACTGTACAAAAATATACATCTTTGGTGCAGTAAGCATAGATAACTGAATGTTTCTTGCAGGAGCAGAAGCAGGAGGTGTATCCTCTTCCTTCTGTTCTTCTATGCTTTCAATATTCATAGCACTGTCATAGTGCTTGCTCAAATCTTCATCAGAATATTGATCCCTTTCTATCTGTATAATATTCACTGCACTCTTGAGTTCTTCTATTTCTGAGCATAGTTGTCTCAGCTGTTTCTGCTTTTCTTTTATTTCTAATCTCAGCTTAGCCATTCTACTATTTCGAAACTGCTGTCTGGATTCATGGTCTCCTTGATAATATTTATATAGATCAGCAGGGTTATAAGAAATAGATTTAGAATATTCTACTTTTTGTTTTCCTTTGTTTTATTCAAGTTCTTGCAGTATAATCTTCTTTTCTTCTTCCAGGTATCCTCTTTCGTGATACTGGTAAGCTTGGAGCTTAGATAGATGTAGCTCAATGGCTGCAATATTTTTCTCTATGTCTTGCTGAGGAGACATTCGGAACATATGGAGACTAAATTCAAATTCAGGGACCTCATACCCCCCTAAATTTGGTTCCGATTCAGACTCTGAAGAGGAAGAAGAAGGATCAAATTTATTCAAGGTAGGCTGAGCTTCAAAATCAGAGGCAGCATCTGAGGAGGCAGAATCTTCAAAAGGAAAATAAAGGATTTCGGCTGATGGATGTGAGGCTGACTCTGGATGATCCCACCATCTGGAATCCAGAGTTTCACAGAAAGCAGCAACTTTCGGGAGCTTCTTTTTCTTAGGGAAATTCTTAGCCCAATGCCTTGGCTGTCCACACAGAAAACAACCCTTTTCTGTGGCTTTGGTCAATCTTCTTTTGATAAATCTACGGGGCCTTTTATATTCTGGCTTGGAAGAAGCTTGCTTCTTAGAGTAGTGCTTAGACTTTCTGAAAGGTTTATATTTTAAGGGTTTGTCAAGATAATGAAATCTAGGTTCACTAGTGAAATATTTTTCTTCTTCTTAGAAGAACAAGTACAGTGAGACTGTAAATGTCCTCGGTTGTGTGCTCCACAACCCCAATCTGGCATCTGAGCAAATTGCTTGCAGAATGATGGTGAAAACATAGTTTTATGCCTTTTAATATCTTTTTCTACTCTCTTTGCTAAACAATGTTCCTGCCATGTTTCTTTGATATGAAAATGTAACTGAGCAAGAGAGAGGGTCTGTAGAGGAATGTTTTTATCTTTGAGATACTTCTCTACAGCATCTGGAATATGTCCAGGAAAGATTCACAGATAGTGGTTTAAATAAGCAGGGTCATTTGCTTTACCTGATCTGATCAGCAGCTTCTGCATGTAGCAAAAATATTCTTCAACTTGGGCTAAATTGCACAACCTTGCAGTCATGAAGAGTGAAGCATAATGATCTCTTTCATCCATTTCATCCTCTCCATGGAATTGCTTCCCAAGAGCCTTGAGTATTTGCTGATCACCATCATCAGCAAACAACATTCCATTTCTAGCATTTGCTGGAAGGTTTTCCCACCAATCTGAGACTAAACCAGCAAATCCTGCTACTATCATACCACCTAGGTGTTGACCAGTTAAAGAAGCATTTTTTAATCTCTGAGAGATGGTGCAATGATATAGCAACTGGATAGTTTATTTGAGGCAGAAGGCATTGCTGTATCATTTGTTGGAGGAGGTAACACTAAATGAGAGGATGCCGAGGACTCAGCGGGATTTCCTGTCATCATTTGTAGGTAATGTGGCTCAAGAGATGGAGGCAGGTTTTTCAATGCTTTAACCCATTCATGGACTTCTTCTAAGTCCTGATCAGTCTGTTCGAAATCAAAGTCAGGTCTATTATCTTCATCGGCAGACTCTTCTGGAACTCCACTAAACATTCCAAAGGAATAGCTTCTTTCTAAAAGAGGAATAGTGGGTTTCTTTGGCTCATATCCTTTTGCAGCTAGAGAAAGAGCCATAGGATTAACAACAGGAACTTTAGGTTTTAGATCAGTGATTTTATTGAGCAGTTCCTCAATTTTCTCTAGTATTTTTTCCAGCTTTTCTGCTGCTTTAATTACAGCAGACTTTATTTCAGTTGAATCTGACAAAGAATGGTCAATTTTTGTTTCAACTACAGACACTTGTTGTTTTTCATCTAAGACAGTCTTTTTGATCTGTAACAGATCCATCGCCATATCGTCCAGGTTTCTTGCAGTCTTTTGATGCTGTAAATTACCCCAGTGGGCTAACTTTGCTTCATCTGACACAGAGTCATCTGGACCAGAGGACTTATGTGGCAGGTATTCTCTTTTTATCTGGCCATCATGGGAATATTGCCTAAAAGGTGTATCAGGAAAATTTCTTCTTGGAACAAAAGATTTTCTGTTTTGGATTGTGGCTTCTATGTCAGAGTTCTGTCTTGGCAGGGTAAACATTCCCAAAGTGGGTCTGTCTTTATAATGTTGTAGTGCTTGCAGATTCTTTTTACAGGCTTGACAGTCTTTATGTTGTCCAGTGTGTTCTGAAGGGCCTATATATCCTGTATGGAGTCTGGGCTGATTAAGATGGCTCGAAGTAGAGGATGAGGAGGAGACAGAAGTAGATCTTGGAAGAGAAGAGAATGAAGGAGCAGGAGAGCTATCTGGATATCTGAATGAACTTGTAGATCTATCAAACCTTAAAGGTCTGGTGGCTAACGCTTGTCTGGTTTTTTCTATGTCCCTTAGCTCATTATATTTAACTTCCCATTGCTGTGGGTAGTTAATGCCTATCCAGTCAAAAGTAACTGGTTGAGCATTCTTAGATTTATCCTGTTCCACCACGCTTACAAGGTGCGAACTCTGATAGACATGTTTTTGCATAGGAGGGAGAGTGTCATTACCAAATCTTACACAGACAAAAATTTTAAGCTGAATAATTCGAGATCCAGATTGCATAGAAAAGCCTTGAGGCAGAACATAGGATTTCAAAAGGTCATATATGTAAGGATCATCTATACTGATGCTATAGTTGGGGAAAATAGTGCCATAGGCAGGGCCTTGATGCAGAGGAGTAGTAAATCCGCCAATAACAGCATGAGCAAAGTCATTATGTCTAGTGTCTACGGCTACACATAAAGATGACACTGGTAGGTAGGGACACACAAGAGGACCTAAACCTAGGCGTATGGCTCCAAGATGAGAATATTTGTATCCTTGCATTTTCGCCCAGTCAATCTGAGACTTATCTTTATTTACGGTTGCGCACCTGTTTTTTTGGGTTTTTTTGGCTACCCGTTTTTGGGTTTCTTGTGTGCATTTTTATGGTTGTTTTTTTGGGTTTCTTGAGTGCATTCTAACTTAGAGTCACTGACGTTTTGGAATCAAAGTTTCAGAACTATTTCTTAATGAAGTTTTGGAACTGTTTCTTATTAAAATTTTCTGGTTTTTGGGAACCCATTTTGATGTACTGTGACGTTTTTGAGGTTTTTGGGAACATCTTTCGATGTATTGTGAAGCATCGTGTCATGAGGTATTCAATTTATGGGCTAGAGACGCTTTGTTATTCAATCTTAAACTTGAGGTTTGAGAAGCATGAATGGAATGCTTTTTTATGGATGTATTTTATGAAGTATGAGTGGAATGTTTTTTATTCTTTGGATATTTGTTCTTGTTGTCTTCAAGGTTTTTTGAAGAACTAATTTTCAGATATTAAATTTTTTGGATTCTTACTTTTATGTAATTAGGAGGTTGAATAAATTTATATGCATTTTTCTAAGTGTACTCGTGTGCATTTTTGGAAACCAAAATCTTAGGTCTAATTTTAGAATATCATGTTATCATGTTCTTTTGGTTAAGAAAAATTTCCGAAGGGTTTTCTCTTAAGAAGCTACAGTCATAAAGAAATCTAATTTTTTTCTTCCTCACTAGTTTGATGGGTTACTAATATCTACCTAATTTATCCTAGCCTCCATCCCTTTAAGGCCTTGTGCCTCTCGGGTGAAGTTATCACACGAATATTGGAACCTTTGGCGGAAACCTTCCTGAGTATATGAGTGACCCATTAACAATTTTCTATTATTTTTTTATTTTCTATTGTTCCCTAAATATTTGAAATCTTATTTGGAGGATTGATCTTCTTGTATTTGAATGTTCTAGAATTATTTAAGTTAGACAATAATTAGTCCAATTCTATGATTGCAAGTGACCAAGTAATAAGATTGATGTTTTCTTGATGATTTTGTTTTCTATAATATTTTTTGGCCTTTGTTTAGTAATGTTTTTCATATATGTTTTGTTATCCGCATTATAGATATTTGTGTATATTTTATGCATTATTTGTCTTATCAATATTTTGGGTTTGTGTAGGATGCAATTCATCTCAGCATAAAAAATATTTGTGACTTGACATGTCATGCTGTGGAACGTATGATCGAGATGAATACGTCGGAAGAAATAAGTGAAATTCCGAACACTAAGAATGATATTACTCCCGAAGCGGCGGAGGCCATTATTCAAATCATAGGAATGTTAGTGAGGCCATTATCCAAATGATAGGGATGTTAATGTAGGGTTGTGGAAAAACAACAATTATATGTTTAAATGCCTACACCATGGTGTTTTTCTTTATTGTAGTTTCAAAATTGTTTAGAAAACTCTAGTCTAGATGTTAGACTATTTGGATTCATTAACTTATTATAATGCTCTAGTTGACTTTGAGCATGAAGGACTATGGTTTCCTTTAGATGAAGAATTTAGTTGAATAACTTTTAAATATCTTAGAGCAACTTTCGTAACGGTATTTGGAGTTTTGAAATTTTGGTAAACATTGCAAATACTTCTATTATGTCTATTATTTTTTATTTCTCTATGATTATTATTTGTGTTTCTTAGAAAAGTTGTTTATATATGAGGCATGGTTCTTGGAATAAAAGGAACTATAATGTTTAAATTTTGTGGCATTGAGATAACCAAGGTGATAGTATTTTGTTTTTTAATGTAGAATGCTATTGATTTGTTGTCCAAAAAAACAATAGTTGTAGATTTTATGTCTCTCTTCTATGAAAATAGTTTTGATTCATGTGTAATATTTAACATAATAATTCAACAATGATTGTTTTTGGGCATGGTAGGATTTACTATGTTATTAAAAACGTTAGTGATTGTTTTTTTTTTACTTGGTCTTTTATTATTCTTTTATCCCATTGGTATCCTCCAACAATACATAAACATTAAGAATAGTAGGGTTGATTTCTAGTATGTATTTAATTATTCCTTGATTCTAGTGGTACCATTGCACTGTACATAGAGCATTTAGGATATAGAATTCCTAAATAGTATGCATTAATTATGATGAAATCATGTATTATTCCTTAATTCTAGTGGTACCCTTCATCTATACATATAGTGATTCTAAATACTAGAGTTGATTTTAATTGGGTCTTTTCTTATTCCTTAATACGAGTGGTATGCTTCATCTATAGACATATACCTAAATAACAGACTTGTTTTTTTATTGTGCCTTTTATTATTCCTTGATGCACAACCTATTGCTAATGCTTATATAACAATCTTCTTTTTACACATTCATAGATTCCATATTAAAGCATAACACTATTATTTGGGCAGATTGATAGAGCCACTCTTTTAATTTTGAGGGCTATGGTTGTGCTATTAATTCCGTGTTTATTAAAATTTGAATTGTAGGCTTAGTTTTTTCTTATTATCAAAATTTGAATGGTACTTGTAGGCTTAACTCTTTGTCTATGATTTTCTTGGTATGTGATAATTTCATTTGGTAAATACTTTATAGAAACTTCTTTTGAATATTTTTAGAGTATTTTTTTGTGGTTGTTGAGTGATTTATTCTTATCTATCAGTTTTTCTTTTCACTATTAATTGTGGATGAATTCCACCTTTGATGAAATTTAATATGAAGGGAGATTGGGGTGAATGTCCATCTATGAAAGTTATTTTGGCCCCTATGAGAGCTATTTTGGCTCTCTTTAGGGGTTTCTAAGCCCTTTTCATATTTTTTAGCCTTTTTTAGGGTGTGGGGGTCAAATGAGGGTCGTACATAGATGTCTTTGGGTGGTGTAGGTCATGTAGAGCTTACTGAGAGATTTCCCCCTGATGTGTAAGAGCAGGAGATCATCGTATGGCCGACGAACATCATAGGATTTTCTGGGGAGAGGTGGTGCTTCCTGGGTAGGGACATGGTGGCTTTTGGTTTTTGTACTAATTTGGTTCCCATCAATGGGTGAGATACAAATAATGTGTGACATGTATATGGACGAGTCGGGCCTCCCCATGATCGTAACAATGTCAAAAAGAATCATGTGATCAAAGCTCTAGAATACAAGATCCGATCATATACAAATTGTGTTACATAATGGTTGCCTTGATTAGAGGTTGAGTACAATACTCGTACCTCATTCCCTCATTCTCGGCTATCCCAATATTCTTTCAAAGGAACTCGTACCTTCATTCCAAGGCTTAAGCTCTTAGGAAAAAAAGTTCCATTAAGGTAGATTATGACCAATGTTCTGATCATAGTCGAGTCGATACTCTCAGGTCTGGTCTAGTACGGTGCTCATAGAAGGTACCGGTCCTCAAGGAAGGTCAGTTAGGCAGATACTAAGGTAGTTAGGATGGGATGCATGCACAAAAAACTTGTTAAATCTATATTGACAAGAATAATGAATAAACCCTTACCCAGGAAAACATGTGACCAAAAAATGCAGAAACCCTGATTTAAACATAGAGATTCAATATCTATACATAAAAAATAACCATAGAAGAAAGAGGGCTTGCGCAGATCGCTCAAACACTGGTTAAAAAAGTAGTGAGTTGAGAAAATACCACCAGTCCTGACAGAAAACTTGACAAATATATATTGATGAGAAAAATGAATAAACCCCTACCAAGGAAAACACAAGCCACGAATTGGATCAGAATTTTTACGAGAAAAATAATGGATGAATATTAAAACTCACCTGACAGTGGCAGTAGATGAGAGGAAAATATCCCTTTGTAGGTTAAAATCTACAGAACCTTGATGATCCCCGTGGAAAGAGTGATATAAGGGGTGAAAACGATCAAAGATAAAGAAAATAAAATTTTTAGAAGAAATTTGCAGCATTTAGAATGTATAGTATTTAACCACCCGCATTTTACAATCATCACTGGCCAATGCACAATAGAATAGTCAAAAATTACCAAAAGCAATTACAGCACCTATCTGCTTCAGTCCCAAATCCATCCCTCAAAATTTGGCTTCATGGTAGGAAGTGTTGCAAATCAAACAGAACCGTATCAATGAGATTCAGAAGTATCTCCTCTATCTTCAATTTCATGATTTATTTCGATCTGCTTGCCTTCCTTCCTTTCCAATTCCTTGTAGATTGTGTTTTTAATCTTTTCGACAGGTACAACAAGGAGGCAGGCCGCTACTTGGTACTTCGCCTCAGACAAATACTGAACCCCATAATTATACTTCTCAACATGATAAGCACTGGGCAGAATAAGCGCCTCTATAAGCTCGAGAACAAAAGGAAACCGACAAATCTTGTACCAAGCCAACAGACACCATTTCTCTGTAATAGGTTCATACTTGTTATATAAGTTCTTGGCAGAGGGTTTAGATTAGGAATACAAATTATTTTCCATTTCCTTGGTATTTTCCACTACTCCAACTTGTCTAACATCGGTTACGATGGACCTGGTAACTTCTGGTGCACTTTTTGTCGCACGATAAATTTCACAAGTCCGTGATTTTAGAGTTTGGGGGACACAATTGTCAAGCTTATAGATCACATTACCCACCTTTTTATCTGCAAATTGCTGAATCTCAAAATAATTTCCCTCAACCTTCTGGTAGACGAGCATGACAAAAAAATTAACAACTCCCTCGATGGGATAAACCACTTGTTTTAAAGGGCCCAATTTCTCTCTAGCATACCCATAGACTCTAGAAAGTCCCTGATTTCTCTCTAGAATACAAGTAGACTCTAGAAAGATGAGGCGTGGCCTTCTGAGTGGAATCCTTAAAAAATTCAAGGTATTTGAGCCTTTATTCCCCTTCATTATGGCGATTGGACTGAAAGAAAGAAAAGAATGCACGAACAAATACTAAAAGTTGTGCATTTGTAACGTAGGAGCTATACATAAACACGATCCAAACTTATTTTCACATCCGCCTTGAGTGGTCCTCATTTTTAGATTTTTATTAGGTGCTTATGCAAACAAATCATACTTCCCTTAAATATATGGGGATAATTTTTCTTTTCCCTTTGTTTTCCATGGAAACCCATATTCAACCATGAAGTGAGAAATCCTTCAAAACTTCATGAGACTACAATGAGAGTTTTACATGTTTTCAGATAAATTATTCTTACATCCAACATTTAGGATGGCCTTATCACGTGGTTTACTAGTCTGGCATGTGACTACAGTGCTAGCTGAGTGGTTTCTCGGATTCCTTGATTCAAGGGAGAATTTTTTTTTAACAAATAAGGTATAAAAAAGCATGAGGGAATGCACCCTAGAAACATGAGCACAAGAAGAACGCGCCCTTTAAATAAGTTATTCCAATCACGAGCACAAGAAGAATGCACCCTAGAAACATGTGCCAACATTTCAAGAAAAACATGTGTGAATGCGTCAAAATATGTGTTATAAGAGAGGGTGGCCCATGGAAAACCAAAGGTTATTTTGCAATCATCATCTTCCAAGTGTGATACCACTACAAAGAGATAGGTTGGTCTAGTATTAGTCCTTCATGTAGTCAAATAGAGTTCAACCAAGGATGGATACACCCAAATAACCCTTATTAAGTGTGCACAAGGCTACTTCTCCATAAAGAGATGTTAAACATAATGTGGTTTAAAGGAATATGTATGAAATGTACTCATATATGTTAAGTTATTTTAGCCAGGAGACTTCAAACCCACATAATTATATCAATAATCTTATTGGAACCGTTCAGGGTGATGTTAACTAAGTAATGTCAAACATAGCAAAGTACAAAACATATGCATTCATGTCATCAAGGGTTCATTGATGGATGTATTTTATGAAGCATGAGTGGAATGTTTTTTATTCTTTGGATATTTGTTCTTGTTGTCTTCAATGGTTTTTTGAAGAACTAATTTTCAGATACTAAATTCTTTGGATTCTTATTTTTATGCAATTAGGAGGTTTAATAAATTTATATGCATTTTGCTAAGTGTACTCGTGTGCATTTTTGGAAACCAAAATCTTAGTTCCTCTAATTTTAGAATATCATGTTATCTTGTTCTTTTGGTTAAGAAAAATTTCCCAAGGGTTTTCTCTTAAGAAGCTATAGGCATAAAGAAATCTAATTTTTTTCTTCCTCATTAGTTTGATGGGTTACTAATATCTACCTAATTTATCCTAGCCTCCATCCCCTTAAGGCCTTGTGCCTTTGGGGTGAATTTATCACACAAATATTGGAACCTTTGGGGGAAACTTTCGTGAGTATATGAGTGACCCATTAACAATTTTCTATTATTTTTTTATTTTCTATTGTTCCGTAAATATTTGAAATCTTATTTGGAGGATTGATTTTCTTGTATTTGAATGTTCTAGAATTATTTACATTAGAGAATAATTACTCCAATTCTATGATTGCAAGTGACCAAGTAATAAGATTGATGTTTTCTTGATGATTTTGTTTTCTATAATATTTTTTGGCCTTTGTTTAGTAATGTTGTTCATATATGTTTTGTTATCCACGTTATAGATATTTGTGTATATTTTATGCATTATTTGTCTTGACAAGATTTTGGGTTTGTGTAGGCTGCAACTGATCTCAGCATAAAAAATATTTGTGACTTGGCATGTCATGATGTGGAATGTATGATCGAGAGGAAGACATTGGAAGAAATAAGTGAAATTCCCAACACTCAGAAAGATTTTACTCCGGATGGACCGGAGGTCATGATTCAAATCATAGGGATGTTACTGAGGCCATAATACAAATGATAGGATGTTAATGTAGGGTTGTGGAAAAACAACATATATATTTTTGAATCCCTACACCATGGTGTTTTTCTTTTTTGTAGTTTCAAAATTGTTTAGAAAAATCTAGTCTTGATGTTACACTATTTGGATTCATAAAATTATTATAATACTCTCGTTTACTTTGAACATGAAGGACTATGGTTTCCTTTAGATGAAGCATTTAGTTGAATAATTTCTAAATATCTTAAAGCAACTTTCGTAATGGTATTTGGAGTTTCGAAATTTTGGTAAACATTGCAAATACTTCTATTCAGTCTGTTATGTTTTATTTCTCTATGATTATTATTTTTGTTTCTTAACGAAGTTGTTTATATATGAGGCATGGTTCTTGGACTAAAAGGAACTATAATGTTTAAATTTTGTGGCATTGAGATAACCAAGGTGATGGTATTTTGTTTTTTAATGTAGGATGCTATTGATTTGTTGTCCAAAAAAAAATATGTGTAGATTTGATGTCTCTATTCTATGAAAATAGTTTTGATTCATGTGTAATATTTAACATAATAATTCAACAATGATTTTATTTGGGCATGGTAGGATTTACTATGTTATTAAAAATGTTAGTAGTTGTTTTTTTCTACTTGGTCTTTTATTATTCTTTTATCCCATTGGTATCCTCCAGCGATAGATATTACATTCAGAATAGTAGGGTTGATTTTGAGTATGTATTTAATTATTCCTTGATCCGAGTGGTACCATTGCACTATACATAGAGCATTTAGGATATAGCATTCCTAAATAGTATGCATTAATTATGATGAAATCATGTATTATTCCTTAATTCTAGTGGCACCCTTCCTCTATACATATAGTGATTCTAAATAGTAGACTTTATTTTAATTGGGTCTTTCCTTAGTCCTTAATCCGAGTTGTATGCTTCATCTATAGACATATAACTAAATAAGAGACTTGTTTTTTTATTGCTCCTTTTATTATTACTTGATGCACAACGTATTGCTAATGCTTATATAACAATATTATTTGGGTAGATTTATAGAGCCACTCTTTTCATTTTGTGGGATATGGTTGTGCTATTAATTGCGTGTTTATTAAAAATTGAATTGTAGCCTTACTTTTTTATTATTATCAAAATTTGAATCGTACTTGTAGGCTGAACTCTTTGTCTATCATTTTCTTGGTATGTAATAATTTCAATTGGCAAATACTTTATAGAAACTTCTTCTGAATATTTTTGGAGTATACTTTTTTTGTGGTTGTTGAGTGATTTATTCTTATATATCGGTTTTTCTTTTCACTTTTAATTGTGGATGAATTCTACCTTTGATGAAATCTAATATGAAGGGAGAATGGGTTGAATGTCCATCTATGAGAGTTATGTTAGTTGTTAGAAGTCCTTTATTCCATGGAAATCATTTATGTTTGTTATCTTGTATCCATTCTCCCACAACATTTGGGTTCAACCACTCATTATCGCCATGCATATTTAAACTGTGTATAGTTATTTTCCTTACTATTGACTATCATTATTAGATTGTTCATTCCCAATAAATTCAAAAGTGGAAGGAGAAATTAATATTTTAGGGAAAGTAGATGGTCATAAGTGAGCATAGACGTTCGGAAATATAGCGGCCTTTGCCAATGAAGTTTTTCTACTGATAGATGCTTGAGAATCCATGATTTAACACTACAAGAGATCTCAAGCAACATACAACAGTTTGAACTCCTAGTGCACACACTAGTAAACACTGTCAGGGTTGTATTTTCCAAGGAAACCATGGATTAGTGAAAGCAAATTCCTTACTTGTGTTTTGTGGGGAAGTTGCAAGGAATATCATGTCTATAATGATTGTGAGTTCCTTATATAGATTTTTATGAGCATTTTTCGAAGAATTGAGAGAAGATTGGGTTATGGGATAAGGGAGAGAATTGTTGACTCTAAGAATTTCCATGTTTTCACTTCCTCCTACCATATTTTCATACCCTTTTACATTGAATTTTAATTCTCATCTTCTTTCATGTAACCTTATTCTACACCATTTTAATATTTATGTTGGATTAGGATCAACATTTTCAAATGCATTTATTTTACTATCTGAAGTGAATATATGATTAAATGTTAGAAAAATAGCATGCTTTTGCTTATGTTTGAAAGTGGGGTTAGTTTGGTGATAGTTACAAGAACTAAAATAGTTATTATATGATGTGAAATTCTTGTAACTATGCGATTCATGCATCAAATTCAAATTTATGTAGTCAACCATCGAATATTTACTTTAGATTGACGATGACCATTCAAGTATCTTGGATGGGTAAGAATCATTGATATATTTGAAAGATTAGTTAGACAATATCTTGGAGATATATTATGAGTTGATTTTTATTCACTATATTTTAGCAAGTTGTTGAGCCACACCATACTTTTCTCAATCTACATTTATTATTTGTTATTTTAGTTTGAAAGAAAAATTATGTATAATTAAGAGTTCTTCTCCACTTGAAGGATAGGACTTTTGGACAAAATGTCAAACTTATGATAGAGTGAATGCCACTTCCTGATATTTATTTCATTATAGATTGTGATTATTTTGTTCTTTAGTGATTCATTGATGGATGTATTTTATGAAGCATGAGTGTAATGTATTTTATTCTTTGGATATTTGTTCTTGTTGTTTTCAAATGTCTTTTGAAGAACTAAGTTTTCAGATAGTCAATTCTTTGGATTCTTATTTTTATGTAATTATGAGGTTTAATAAATTTAAATACATTTTTCTAAGTGTGCATGGTGTGCATTTTATGAAACCAAAATCATAGGCCCTCTAAATTTAGAATATCATGTTATCATGTTCTTTTGTCTAAAAAACCTTTCCCAAGGGTTGTCTCTTAAGGACATAGAAGTATAAAGAAATCTAATTTTTTTCTTACTGACTTTTTTGATGGGTCTACATCATTTCTCCTAGACTCTATCCCCCTATCCCATTTGGGGTGAAGTTATCATAGGAACATTGGAAGCCTTGGGGCATTTTTATTCAATATAGAAATCACCCATTAACGATTTTCTATTGTTCTTAAAACATTTGAAGTCTTATTTGGAGAATTTATTTCATTGTATTTGAATATTCTAGAAATGTTTAAATTAAATTAATAATTACTCCATTGCTATGATTTCAAGTGATAAAGTAATAGGATTGATGCTTTGTTGATGATTTTATTTTCTATAATACGTTTTTCGACTTTTTCTAGTAATGTTATTCATATGTGTTTTCTTATCCACATTGTAGATATTTTTGTATATTTTATCCAATATTTGTCTTATTAATATTTTAGGTTTGTATAGGCTGCAAATGATCTCAACATAAAAAAATATTTTTTATTTGAAATGTCACGCTATGGTGTGTATGATCGAGACGAAGACCCCGTAAGAAATAAGGGAAAGGTTCAACATTAAGAATATTTTTATTCTCAAAGAGGAGGAGGTCATTCTTAAAATCCAATGGGTATTCAAATGATAGGAATTCTAGGGTAGAGTTGTGGAAAATGACATATATATTTTTTATGCCTACACCATGGTGTTTCTCATTATAGTAGTTTAGAAACTGTTTAGACAACTCTAGTCTAGATGTTACATTGTTTGGATTTATTAATGTATCATATCATTGTGGTTTACTTTGAACATCAAGGACTGTGGTTAGGCTTAGTTGAATCATTTAGTTGAATAATTTCTAAATATCGTAGACCAACATTTGCAATGGTATTTGGATTTTTGAAAATTTGATAAACATTACGAATACTTCTAGTAAGTATGTTATGTTTTATTTTTGTGTGATTATTATTTTTTATTCTTAGCAAAGTTGTTTATATATGAGGCATGGTTCCTAGAATAAAAGGAATGACAATGTTTGAATTTCGTGGCATTAAGATAAGCAAGGTGATAGTATTTTGTTTTTTGATGTAGAATGTTATTGATTTGATGTCCAAAAAACAATAGTGGTGGATTTCATGTCTCTCTTCTCTGAAAATAGTTTTGATTTGTGTGTAAGATTTAAGATAATAATTCAACAATGATTTTCTTTGGGCATTGTATGATTTACTATGTTATTAAAAGAGGTTAGTGTTGTTGCTTGTTTTTTATTTTGTCTTTGTTAAGAACTCATGTCAACCCCCCTATTTATTTTGTTAGTATATTTTGTCAGACACATATGCTTTGTAAGTTGTCCAATTAGTATGTTGTATTATCCCACATTCATGGAGAGTAATACTTGTTTAGATTAGACTTAGTATATAAGTATGTGTTGAGGCTAATGAAAGCATCGAAGAGTTATTTTGTATTGAGCTTGCTTAAAGGAGGTTTCCTTGTCAAAGTGGCCTACAATTAATAAAATCTCTTTTGTGATCCATAATTTCTATTATATCATGCATTCTCATTTTTTATTGTAGGAGGTTCTCCACATATGGTATTAGAGCACTTTCTTGGGCTCATTGGGTTGAATTTTGGGATTTTTTTTTCTACAATGTTTCTTGGTGTTGTGAGCCTTACAATTTTTCTTCTTCTTGCAGCAGCATTATTCATTTCAATCAGGGAATAAACCCTATCCACTTAGCTGTTGGAAGTTCTTGGGAATAGCCCTAAAGATCATTGTGAGGAGTACCACAAGAACCCCAAAGTAGCTCACCGTTGATAGGACCTGCCAAGTGAAAAGGTAAACGACCCCCACCAGATTGACTAGATTCCCATCCATGAGTAAAACCAAAGAGCTGTCATTTTTTGGACAAGCAGTTAGCAGTTTTAGCTACAACGTGAAGTTAGGGGTATTGCCCCAATACTTTAGCCTGAGACAGCCTTGGTGGTCGAGTGACTACCTTTGAAACATTAGGAATCCGAATATACCTGGGGTCCATATCTATTTACAGTTGATAATGCATAGAATTCCAGAATCATCACAGATCATTTACTCCATTTCAAGTTGATAAAGCATAGCTACAGATCATTTCTTCAGAAGAAAAAAAATATTATGTTTTTTAGCCATATATTCCTTGATTTAACTTTGCTTCCCTTGAAACTTCACTGTCACCCCCGTAATACCATTCTTCATATTCTTTCATTGAGGACCCTATCCCCAATTTCACTTCGTGAAGGACAAAATTCAACATTTGTCTATTTATAGGGTTTGTCATAACTTCTCTGGTTCTCACCCAATTACCTTCAAATTTTTCAACGGTGTTCATTATCCACTTTTGTTTCATTGTCCCTCTCTGAAAAATTTTCCAATTCCTTCATCCCACCCATGGAATTCATATTTTCTGCTTCTTGTCCCTAACAAAGTGTCGAAAACCCCATAAAACTTCAATTACCCCATGAATGTTTCCCAAATAAAAAATATCCTTTTCTAAAACCATTTCCATTTTTGTTTTTCTACCCATTACCTTAAAAAAGAAACCCGCTTATGTTTGCACCCATGTCGGAGCAAATAAACAAATGGAAGAAGAACTTGCCGCCATCAAGTCCAAACTCGAGGATCTAGATAAAAAACTTCTCGGCCTCCATCTTGAGCATTCAGCCATGAACAACCACTGCCATCCTGATTCTTTTGGAGACACTGGGTTCTCGTCGTCTAGCAACTTCCATTTGCCGAAGCTGGATTTTACTTGCTTCAATGGTGATGATCCGACTACATAGATTTATAAGGCAGAACAATATTTCAATCTGAATAACACTTTTGATGTCAATAAATTCCCACTTGCATCCTTTCGTTTGGAACATGAAGCACTTCAATGGTTCTGTTGGTACATGAAGGCTTATGCAGAGCCAAACTAGACATATTTTTCCAACTCCTTTTGCAGGGATTTGGCCCTAGTGCTTTTGATCACTTCACAAGAGCACTAACCAAACTTCGCCAAACTGGTACTATGCAAGAGTATCCAAATTTTTTTGAGAAACTATCCAATCACACCGAGGGATTGCCTGGTGCATTCTACCTAAGTTGTTTTATCAGTGGTCAAAAGGATGCAATATGATTTGAGGTTAAAATGTTCTTCCCCAACACAATGATGGAATCCATAGGGTTGGCTAAGCCAGTAGAGGATAAGATCATGGCTTAACAATGATCCAAATCCACTCTTGCTCCATTTAGACTTATGGTTCCTCAAAGAACACAAAATCCTCCAGCTCCAAGAACCACTCCTATCAAGCATTTGTCTGAAGCAGAGATGCATGAACATTGAGAAAAAGGGCTTTGTTATAATTGTGACAAAAAATTCACCCAAGGACATAGAAGTGTTGAGAAAAAGCTCTATCTCTTGGATGTGGATTCTCCACCCGCACATGAAATTTTTTATGATGCTCGGGATATAGTAGATGATGATGGTGACATTCAGCAACTTCCTGATCCAAAAGACCAACAAGAAATATCTCTCCATGACTTAGCCGGAGTCACCACCCAACAAACCATGCAGGTTAGAGGGTTCTTCAGAAAAATCCCTCTTACAATATTCATTTATTCTAGTAGCACTCATAACTTCACTGACCTAACGATCTCTAAATAGGATGATTGTTTTGTCCATCCTTACTCCATCTTTGAAGTCATAATTTCCATTGGGGGCACCTTACCTTCAAAGGGAATTGATGTAATGTGTGCATATCTATGGGGGATTATAATTTGCACTCTGACATGTTTTCCTTTCACTTAGGCGGATGCGATGTGGTTTTTGGAACTCAATCGTTACAAACACTTGGACCCATTTTATGGGATTGTGCTGAACTTTGGATGCAGTTTTTAGTCAATGGTACCAAACACACA
>LPNX010134369.1:5373-28735 GCA_001517045.1 Pseudotsuga menziesii
ATTCCATGACAAGAAACAGATTTCATACCAAGATGCACTAGCTGGCAATACCACTGATCTTCCAGCAGCTCCATTGGCAAGGGAAGTCTCAGCATTACCTCCTGTGTTCTAGTTTCACATGGAAATATGAATAGGTATATATTATTAGGAAATGAAAATGAAGCCATGTATAAAGAATCTAGAAGACAATCACTAAAGTAAAACATAAGTTGTCTTAAGAAAATACACATTAGCTTATACACTAATGATTATTTAGCACTGAATCAGAAGCTATTAAATAATCTAATATGGAAGCATAGAAAAAGATATCTACACAGATATCAATAACAAATGCTAAAGATAATTGGACGGAAGTACAATATACTAAAATCCTAAAGTCACTTACAGGAGCCAATGATTTGCTCAATTTACTTGAAGAAGTTGATCCAAGCAAGGAAACCTATGCCACTAGTGGAGGTAAACAAAGTCCCCAGTGTTGCTGTGAAGGATTGTAACATCATAGAACTTCTGAGTTTTGCTTCTAGAAAAATGGGACATAGAAAATCAAAAATCATAAAAGCTAAATGTGAAATATTTTTTAAAACAATTTAGCCCAATAAAGAAAACTTTCTAAATTAATATAAATTTATTAATAAGAATATTATGTCGAATGTTTCAAAATGAACTAAAAGAGATAACTGGGGCAACAATACAGTAAATATTACATCCCAAAACTAGTGTACAGATATACAAAGTAGCCAAGGCTGATGTCTGAAAATTTGTCCATTCCAATTTCCTCCAACAAATTTTATAAAACTTTCCCCTAAATGATCTCTTGAAGGCTTTCTTCACTATGATCTCTGTTAAACACATTATCACAAGGTCATATTTGAAGCAAAGTCAAAACTTATTTTAGACTTCTTGAATAATTACAACAAGGATCTATCATGAATCTTAGCAGGCCCCCTGGACTAGATGGTTGAGGCTGCTAAATGTATAGCAAAAAGGATAGTAGAAATAACTATAACTATAACTATATATATATATATATATATATATATATATATATATATGCTCCATAAACAATATCTCTATGTCCATCCAATTGTTCAACCAACTCTAGGTCACTAGTCAATATGTCACATTTGCAAAAACAACATTTTTCAGAACACATGCCCCACACGAGCATACACACATAATGAAATCCTTAAGTGGGATACATGTTGGTTAAAAAATAACTTACTCATATCTCTGCGACTTTTCAAGATTGGTGACCATCTGAAACCCATAATTTCGACTAGCATCTACAATGCTAATAGACTTCATGAGCAAAACTTTATCCCCCTTGTATGCACAAATTATTTAATCAATTAGTCCCATACAGAAAAATTCTTTAATCAATGAGTAGAACTTACAATATACATAAAAATATGCAATACCATATCAAAAATTTCTTAATTAATCCCATAGATTATGCAAAGACTTTCAAAAATGCTAGGAAAATTAAGTAGGTAAAAGACAATAAGAACTTGGTGGATCAGCATATGGTTTAGCAAATCGATGATAAGTGGGTTGATGATTTTTGAGATGATGGATTGAAACACAACCCACCCTCTATAGAACTTTGAACCTAAGGAAAATCTTGGAAACTATGACAGGAAAAGGATGGATAAAGGTCAAGTACTATTGGTCCCTATAATTACATCTCTTTGGCAGATTTCACAAAAATTGAATAAAGATTTTCCATATCAAATATCGCAACAGGTGAAGGAAACTTTAAATCAAATACTGCAAAATAGGAACATATCATATAGGAAAATTCAAGAAATGATAAGATTGTTCAATATAAGAAAACAATCCTTTTAGGTAAAGGAGGGCTACTTCTTAGGTCTTAAAGAGCAACAACATCTGGTAAAAGATTATGGCAGTGTATCTGATTAACCTCTTAACTTCCCTTGCCTTTGGTGGTTGGTAACACACAATAAAATGCTTATGTAGTTAAAGACAAGTTAATGAGAATTTAAAAGTTCCCCAAAATGTGAAGGTTGTCAAGTAGCAAAACAAATAACTCAACATCTTTTCCTGGAATGCAAACTCGAAAAGAAAGTCTAGGACCTTTTGACCAGTTTATGAGCAACTCAAAAACTCAACATTGTTGGTGGGATTTTTCAATATTGGACTAACCCTTTTTTGTTTGGAATCCTCTAGAAGATATGGGAGAATAGCATAGATTATATCCTATGGCATATTTGTAAAAGTAAAACTAAAAAAATAGTTGAAGACAAGAACCTCAATGCATACCAAATCTAGAGTGAGGATGAGAAACTCGATGCATAACAAAACTTTTGTCAAAACAAAAGATGTAACCATCCTACTGACCATACCCAAGCAAGAAGGAATTAATGAGATTAAAACTTATGGTAATTCCAAGATAATAGTGCATTGGTTTAATGGCGAAAGATCCCAAAGAAATCTATGTCTTCATAGCAGGCACAACCAACAGAAGACTTGAAAATCAGCTTTGGGTTAATACATTTTAATCATATTCCATCAAGAGCATAACCAAGTAATATTTCATACATAATCTCAATTTCCTTTTTGGTTTACATCATGCACAAAAATAATTTTAGATATTAACAATGTGACGAAAATATATCATGATGAAATGCTTGTTCTGTAGTGGCAAATTTGCATCTTTATACTGAAGCTTAAAATTGCACTACATCTCACCATATAAGAAAGAAATAAAATGGTGTATATGCATACATGATTATGTCATTTACTTCTTTCAAGCATCAGCTATAAACTTACTTGTTTGAATGAGATTCTCTATTCCAAGGATTGATAAAGGTCCAAGCATTGGATCCTAAAAAATGCATTCTTTGCTGCTAATCTTCTCAATAAAGATTGATTATATAGTTTTCATATCATCATAGTTTTTTTATGAACATGAAAATGTTAAAATATGTATATCTAGAACAAGATTCAAACCATCCCTCGCAACAAGAATCACCTGAGGAAATTATAAAAAGTTTCAATATAAAAACAAAATTCAATGACTAAAAAAACTTAATCCCTCATAAATGGACTATTACCTGTGTTGGGGAAATTTATAGAGTTGTAGAAAAATTCCTTGTAACACGGGACTGCAAGCATTGAAACCATTTCAAAAAAGAGAGCTCACAACACTTTGAAACTATAAGTTCAAATCTGTTGATATCAGGTTCACATCTATGCAATTGAAGTACAACACTGTAGGGTTATCATCCTTTGGGAACCTAGGGAGTGAAGTGGTCAGGAAAATGAGTCTGCAAGCATTGAAACCATTTCAGAAAACTTACAGGATTGGTTAAATGCATGCTGAATATTTATTATATACCTACATTGATATGAAGAACAAATCTTAGTGATAGTATGGAAATAGGAAAAAAGATCTTCAGTAGGAATTTATGGAAGCAGAAATAAGCTACTTTCTTATGGTATGTGCAATGAGATTTCTAGCATATATGAAAAAATTCCTGTTATTACCAAACACCTACAGTATTTAAGGGTTGTAACACTGCAACAACAATCCTGTACTAGATCTAGATTCTGTCCTAACATAGCTTGCACTAAATTTGAAAAACAGGTAGCTTCTCCATATAGTAAGGTTCATTAATATGAAATTCTGTAGGAAACTCCACAGTAGCAAGTACATTTGGTACAGAGGCAGGGAATCAACATATGGTTTCAAACTCCAATCTATTGCATGCAAAGATAACTTCTCCCAAAAGTCTTGATTTCCAAAAGTTGTACATTCCACAGAACTTCTGTATATACAGAGGGATAACATAATGAAGATTCCCTCATTAATTAAATTAATACCCTTCATAACTCTATCTATAAGAATGGGTTACTACCCCTCCATAACTTAACTCTACATAACCCCCTTTACTAAATGGATAGATGCTCTCATTGCACCCTACCCTGCATCAATAGCTACAAAATGGTAACTATTCTGCATAACTCTATACAAAATCTGTAACAGCCCTTCTAAAATGCCTAACCTGCATTAATAAGCACCAAATCCTCAAATGCCCTACACCAAAAATGATACGCAACTGAGTTAAAACAATGACAACTAGATAATAGTGAAAGAAGAGACATACAATGAGAGTTTTGAGGTCTGAGAAATGGTTTTCCCTTCAAAATCGAAGTGCTCATTTGTGATGGATTGGTTAGGATTCAGGAGTGCAGTATCAATAATCACTTTGGATTGTGTGAAAGTTTCATTGGCTACAATAAAGGAATTGATGACGAATTAAGTACGAGGATAAAAGCAGAGAGGATCCCTCCACCGAATGAATTTTTGAAGGATTTCTTTGTCAAGAGTGAACAACGATTATAAAATTTTATATCAAGGTGAAATTTCAGGTTATTGCAGATTTAGATAAGTCATAAAGTGCACAATATCAAACCTCCACTTCTAACTCTTACATGGAACTCTCTGTCTGGACAACACTTTTTTGACAAATTTCAGTGATAGGGGAACAAGGAGATGGTGATAAGTTTTGGGGATGGCTGAAGAGATTCCCAAATTTCAAGGGGTGGCAGGGAACAATAGTAGGGGATAGCATATTGGACCACCAAACATTGAAAAAGGATGAAAATTATGAAGTATATTCAAAGTTCAAATAATTAGTAGTTATAATAACAAATATACATAACACAACAATAGAATAATTTATAATTCTCCAAGCTCAAAAATGCTACTACTCAAAACTGCTCATTATTGCTCTTGGAACTTGGAAGTCGTCACTTGCAAATTGATTCTTTGATATTTTTGCTAGCATGGGGTATTTAAAATAGAATGTGAGGGCTTCACAAGTGGTAAGTGGAAAAAAATGTTAACATTTTAAATGTATTTTTGGTAATGTGATGCTGTAGAGGATGATTGGGCATCCCCTGTGGGGTCATGGATTTATCTTCGTGTCCTCACCCAATCACCATTTATGGTATGAACTGTGTAGGGGATGCATCCCTTTGGTTTTTTTTTGGACAGACATAATTTAGCAGACAACCTTTTTTTGGATTTCAGGGTCCGCATGAATCCACTGGATTATATCATGCATGAGGATATGGGATTAGAATTAGTCAAGACCACCAAGCTAAGGGGTTTTGCAACAAGTAATCATCTATTGGAGATAGCTCAGTTCACTTGCAATCTATAAGTACAGAGTGCCTGGTTGAAATTTTAATAAGATCAAAATCAAAATGTAAGGATGTTAGTAGTTAGCCGTGAGAATAGGTCATGTCATGGGGTCATGCCGTGGATTATTTAAGTGAAATATTATTTGTTTTGGTCCTCTGGCCTTGTTACCACTTAGGATGAGATTCTCAAAAAGTTCATCTCCATTGATTCAATGTCGATGGTTCATGGATTGAATCAATGGAGTTTAGAGCATTGTTTTTCTAACACTAAACTCGGCATGATCTTTGCTCAACCTAGATTATGGGTGTTGGAATCAAGCTAAAAGGTGAGCCTTAAAATGTCAATCCCAGATAAATATGTGAGAACCTGTACAACTGTAAAGAAGAGGGGTAGGTGTCTGTAAGGATCAATTGTATTTGTCTTCCATAAGTGGAAACTGTGGGATCTGTTGAAGCTCAAGCCTCGGTGAAGCTTCACATCTCATTGGGTAACCTCACGAATCATGAATTCCCCTGAGTAAATATCAGGACTGAAGCATTGCATCTGACCAGTTTAGGCACTGAATTTGCCCAAAAGGACGTTGCCAAATTCAGAAAGTTGTGGGCTAGTAACAAGCTTCTATATATAGTTTCTTCAGTGGAGGTTTCCTTTACACTGAAACCCATATGAATCTTGCATGAAAGTTAGACTTGGCAATTGCTCATTGATTAGGGAAACAACCCTGGCTGAACTTTTTATCCCATGATGGATCCTCGACATGGACTGAGATCTAGGATCAACCTAGATTATGGGTGTTGGAATCAAGATAAAAGGTGAGCCTTAAAACATGAATCCCAGATAAATATGTGAGAACCTGTACAACTGTAAAGAAGAGGGGTAGGTGTCTGTAAGGATCAATTGTATTTGTCTTCCATAAGTGGAAACTGTGGGATCTGTTGAAGCTCGAGCCTCGGTGAAGCTTCACATCTCATTGGGTGACCTCATGAATCATGAATTCCCCTGAGTAAATATCATGACTGAAGCATTGCATCTGACCAGTTTAGGCACTGGAGTTGCCCAAATGGACATTGCCAAAGTCAGAGAATATACTTTGAGTAAGTGTAAGCTAGTAACAAGCTTCTATATATAGTTTCTTCAGTGGAGGTTTCCTTTACAATGAAACCCATATGAATCTTGCATGAAAGTTAGACCTGGCAATTGTTCATTGAGTAGGGAAACAACCCTGGATGAAATTTTTATCCCATGATGGAGTGTAGACATGGACTGAGATCTAGGATTAACCTTTAAAATAAATTAGTTTTTTTACATCAGTTTCATGCGTTTCTGTATCCATGAATCACATCACTGGAGGAACCATAAAAATTAAAATGATCTGCCATAATTCCAAAGTGCAATTGAGCAATGGACTAAGGCTCCACACCATATCATTGGGAGTAGGTGGACAAAACAGGCCAAGGCATGGGCCAATCCAGAGGAGTTAAATATCTAAACCACGTCCTGCCATTCTGGTTTAAATGCCCCTTTGTCTTGTCATCTTGCTTTGACTACCTCATCTCTGATTTCTTGAAATTCATCCTGTTGAAGTGGTTAGATTTCATCCAAATAAAACTGGCAGGTTTTCTGTATAGTTTATTCTTTGACCTAAGGGCATACTACCTTCTCCTGTGATGATTGGAATCAAATAACTAGGGAGAAGTTGGAACCATCATGGTTAAAGCAGGATCTCTGTGATGATATTCTTGTCAAACCCAAGACTTGCTGAAGAAATTTGGATGCTGTTGGGATGCATCACCTTGGTTTGGTAATCCTTTGACCCCCCTCTGGATATGAGCTTTAAACTACCCAAGTCTTTCCTCAAAATTTGCTTGAATGATAGAATCCAGTTGGGTGGTGGTGATTTAGAGTTCCTTCTTCCTTTGACCACCTCAATCCAAGAGGCAGCATATTTTCTGGATTCCATTTTGGCCAAGAAGTCTTTTTGTTTTTCCTTATTGTGCATGGAGGATAGTAATCTCATCTTGATTTGAATTAGGTATGCTGGAGCCAGTGGATAATTTGAGTTCCAGATGAGAAGCTGCCAGCTTGTTGGTTTGATCAGTCCGATTTGTAATAAAATGTGCTGATTGTTGATTTTCAAATTTTGGAAAAATTACAGCCAAAATATTATGTGAACATACTTCAAATTACCTCCATATTTTGTTCCCAGAATCCTTGGACGCTGAATCTATTACCCAGCCTCTTTTCCAAAAAACTATTGCTCAAGCAAAGTTTTGTCTGTAAATGTAGCCTCTGTACTCCACAACAAAGTTCTAGTCTCAATGCAATAATAAAAAATAGAATCGTCTTTAAGATTGCTGCTCCCTGAGTTTGCATGATGGACTTGCAGAGTTTGAGCAAACTTAGGTGGGTACTTCATGGTCAGCTCCCAAGTCTAAAGAAATTTATAGAGCTGTACATTTCTTTTTTCAGTTTGCCAGACCATTGAGCTAAGTGGACTCACCTAAAGTTGTTGCGTTTTGGTGAGTCCTGTAACTATTGGTTGCAACTTACTCTTTAGTCAAATTTGAGTTCCATGCAGTTTTACGTTCTTAACTTCTATGTTTTAATGCATGCTTATTGCATCCGCATACACCATATCAATGAAAAATAAGGTATTGATGAAAGTTCTATAATTTATTTTCAAGAGCTTTTTCAGTAACTTTATTGAATGTCAGCTTTTAATTGTGGGACAATACTAATACAATTACATTAGTAATACTTACCGGATGTTATTATCACAATTTGACAAAAATCGACCAAGAATGTTAATTGCAAGCACACGGAGACCACCTATGGCTTCTATTGCCATGATGGTCCACACACATTCATAAAGTATTGCATTCCCAGCATTCTTGTTGGATTCAATATTGGTGGCCACCTAGAAGCAAGACAAATACATTAATGATAAGATACTAAGGCATGGAAGCAAAACATTTTTCACGATTTCAATGTATACTACAATCTTAACTCAGTTAAACCCCTAACATTCAAAATCTGATGTGCCACAAGTAAGCTTCAACCTAATAAATTTGTGTTCCTGTCCCACCTAATGAGAAGAGTGAACTGTGGGAATAAAATAAATCTGCAAGCATATATATACTCACTGAACTATGGCACCGTAAACTATTTCCCATCTATGTAAGTAATTATTTAGGACCAAAAAATTTACACATTTAATTGAACGGTAAAATCCCCAATATTCAAGTGGGAAAGGGAAAATAGCTAGGAAAGAAAAGTCACAATTTCTGATGTACAAACATTCTTGAAATCAAAGCTTCAGGGCCTAATTCAGGTATAGCATGATACTTTTCAAAGTTTGTATCAAAGAAGACTACCAATTACTCATTTCTTATATGATATATATACAACCAGAGAGCAGCTAGTATTATTCACAATCAGAGTGATAAATGCAGCTTTTTATTAGCATCATCTTGGATAATATAAAAAGAAGTGTTTACTTGAGCAAGAATGTCACTCATAATGTCACTTGAATCTGCATCACCCTGTCCCAAAATGCGAAGAAGTCGAAGAACCCTTATTTGCAAAAAAGGATCAGTGATTCCACTGACATCAAACTCAGGAGAATATCCACTAGTGACCATATTCTTCAGAACATGGACTAAATCCTTTGTATACTGCAATTAAAGAAAAATTAAAAATAGAAATCAATGGTTCAGTAAGCCAAGTATAATCAGTGGGATAGCATATATTCATTCACAGTGAAACAATCAATGTTGTGTGGCTTTGTAAAAATGGCACTTTGAAAGCAGTGAATAGGAAGTAACAATAAGATCTCTGATATCCATGTACAGAGTACTTGAGTAGCACGAGAAAGATGCTCCAAAATGTTCATAAATCCGTTCATTGTAATCATGAATCCATACAAATCTTGAACATTGGCATGCATTCAAATGATAAAATGGGTTAATCTATTTAATCGAGAACAATATCCAAATTAAAACTTAATTGACCATGCAGGTCTACATCCAATGGAAAAAGTTTAAATAATTAAAATTTAAAATTGAGCAGAACTAAAGGTGCTTATATTTTCAATGAGACTTCATAGAGAAAAAAATGTTAAACAATGCTTTCCATGAGCGAAAAAGGGAAACTGACTCCAATGCTTCTCCTGCAATGTCTTTTTTAGACTGCACCAAAGCCATAGGTCCCATCACTATAAGTCTATATTGTTTAATGGTCGCTTCTTCTGTCTTCTTCACGTTATATTCATTTTAATTAAAAACATAACCTGCCATGAGATAAATTATGTTCAAGCAAATCCACATAAGACAAATTCTCTCCTCCAAAAAGGAATACAACTCCACATCCCTCCTATCAAAACCAGGCAATGTCCTCCAGACTCCAGCAAATAAACTCTATTGTATCATATATCTCCAGAAAGAAGGTTAATTTGTAACCCCGTAATATATACTACTATGGTGGAAAATATACTTCTTACCTTATTCAAAATATAGCAGTTGTGGAAGTTAGAATGGCACTTGAGTTTCATGTAACTTAATTAAAAAAACGAATGATTTATGAAGCATCTCTAGTGTCCAAGAGGTTAAGCAAATCCACTTTACAGAAAAGCACTACATGGCTTGGGTCGATGACAATTGCAGGTATCTATTTGAATGTGTCTAATCCCTGACAAGGAAAGAGAGTGTGTGCCGTGTACACAATAATCCATAAAAAACATATTAGCCTCATCAGAGCCAAACAAAGACTAGAGAAAAATAATGGCCATCCATCATTAATAATAGAATTGATATTGAATCTTATAAATGTCCTGTCAGGTGACCAATAGCAGTCAATGGGAATCAAAGACATGCAAAGAACAAATGAGGGAAGACTTGATACATCTCCTGAATGAATGAAAAATTATATATATTTAAGCAAGTGCGATCATAAACAATATGTGAACAGGGTGACCAAACATAACCTGGGCAGAGGAGGTAGTGGGGACTCGCCATCAACCTGAGAGGAAAACAAGTACTCGAATAAGTTTCGGTTTGGGTGAAACTACAAATAATACAGCAGAAGACTCAGCCGTTTACAAAGGTTTGAATCTTGTAAAATAGATGGAGATTATTAATCTGCATTGCATCAGCAGCTCAAAGGGAATCATTATGGTGAATGGTGAGATGGCTCCTAAAGGTTATTAATCTCAGTTAATTCAGGGTGAAAATCCACAAATTTCACATTTGGACGCATGGACAGCCTTGTCCGACCCACGGTTCTCTATGGTTTAGAGGTTTGGGGGCCCTGTTTGCTAGATTCTAACTGGGCCTTAGCACAAAGAGTGCAGATCATCCTCCTTTGTCGCATCATCAGATGCAAGCAAACAATCCCCCATACCATCATACTTGTGGAGTCCGGTAACCAGGCCTTTCGGCTTGAAACTGTATTCCACCTTGTCTCACTCCTACACTAGATTTAGAGCTTCACTAACTCAGCAAAGGGACAAGAATGGTATCCATACTGGGCCTATAGTTCATCAGAGCCCATTGCCTCAGACAACCCTTCATGCCACACTCATTGTTAGTATGCAGGGGTCTTTAATCTTTTGGAGTCTATTGGTATTTCTATGGATCAGCTTCCTCGTCTAGATACTCCCTCAATGAACCTATCCACCTCTTACCGACCAAGTAGGAGATGAACAAGATCATCCGAGATAATATCTACAGTTTGTGCAAGTCACCTAGACCAACCCTCATGGTGTGTTACGTAAGAAGATGGACTTCTACATCGAACACTTCATGGATCTAAGGTATGGGTCTATTGTTTGGCCCCATTACACACAACGAATTTGGGTGCACGCTCTTTGTTTTCTCTTGTGCCAGTTCAAGGCAGGCTCTTATTAAGTTAAGGTGGAGACAGATCACCAAATTAACCAATCTGACTGGATCTGCCATGTGTGCCATCTTTCTGCCAGATGTGTCATCTTCAGGAGGTTGAGAGTCCGAGACTAAGGATAGTTCCACTATCTTTCCAAGGAGCTTCAATCTCTAGACAGTTTATTCAAGTGCCCTGACCAGAGATGTCTAGCATTGTACTTGCAAGAGGTCCTCTGGCTCCACTCCCTCATCCTCTAGTCGAATCCACACCCAGACTACCTTCCACTCAGCAAATCACTTCCTTTTTCATGATGCTCCCATCTACTTCCAACCCTAGTCTTCTACTCAGGGATGACTTTTCAATAGAATGTCCTTCCCATTTCCCTTCCCCGCCTGTCAATCCCTTAACAGCACTCCAAAGTCCAAACTTCTTAGGTAAAATGACTGGGCACAAAGATGTGGGATATGGTTTCAGAGTTTTCTTTGCATAGTGAATATCTTCCAAGCCCCTGCCAACTCCTCTTTTGGAGTGTGCCACAAGCCACATGAATACTCAAGTTTTAAGGAGTGCTTGCAACTTCCAAGTCAGGTACCAACCCCGTATCTATATTTGGAGCAAAGAGAGATACGGGGCTGGCTCCTGACTTGGAAGTTGCAAGCACTCCTTAAAACTTGAATATTCCTGTGGCTGAAGAAAGGACGAGCTGGCCCCTATCTCTCTTTGCTCCAAATAAGGGAATGCTTCCAAATATATATTCCTGTGGCTGGTTCACTTGGGAGAAGCGTTTTTTACTATCCAATCAATAATATGTACATAGATTTTATGTTAAAAAATCCATTCACACATGCATCCGTCATGGACTCACAGCTGCGTAGCAAAGTAGCATAAGCAAAAGCCCGGAGAAAGATAAGGCATTATGCCTGACCATAAACACAATATTAAGCAGCATTTGGCAGTGGGCACCAATCCAACATCTGATGGAGGATCATCACAATCATTTGGGGTTGAGCCTCAACCAGTAGCAGGTGGCTCATCCTTGACCATGATTGGCTTCCAGCTTCCATTGGTTGGCCTAGGAGGTTTGGTTACTTAGGAAATGACCAAATCCAATGTTGGAAATTGGTCAACTGTGTCTGAGGAGGAGGAGACCAACTGTGTCTGCATTCCTTCCTTTCAGAAGCAAGTGTGCCAACCCTGTGGTGAGACTGAGGCCTATCATCACCACGCCATGACTGTGCTAACTGGTTGGTGAAATGCCAGGTGGTTTCTTGCTCATGTTGTAGGGGGCCTCACTTAAAAATCTAGCAATGGCTTCAGACAGGTAATCTCCATATATGTGCATTGTAATTTGCAGGGAGAAGCTCACACAAATCAAAATCTGTCATACCGTGTGAAAGATTGGGGAGGTTCTTTCTTGTTAAGATAACTTCGTTTCTTTCCTTCCATAGAAAGAAAATATTTTCAAAACAAACAAGTATCCAAGCATATTGGAACTCTATCGCCCAAGGAATACAATCTCCTAACAGGGCAGCTTTCCAAGAGATGGAAGCCGAGATGAATTGGTCAGCGAGTCTGCCCAGGTCCATGCAGACTTGGCTATTATGTTTATATTCGACTAATTTTCACAAAGCCCAAATCGCCAATTATTTTTGAGCAGGGTTAGGAATTGCCGATTCATTCACATTAGAGGCATTGCATATTGTTATTTGTGGGTTTTCAAGACTGGTCTGGATGTCATATTTTCTAGTTTTCTATAATTTGTAAATGATGGAAGCAAGCTCAGAATTTTGTGAAATTAAAATAATTTTAACATACTAGCATTATCGATATTACTGTTCGTGTTGGGCACATACCTCTTTATTCAATCTAGAAATAAGCCTAGGGGGTGAGCTCCTTCAGCCTACACTTGAAATTCAGACATTGTATTTAGAATCTGATACCGAAGACGGGTGCTACAGATAAGAAATCTGATCCTATAAATCCCTTTATATATCCTATCCTTCCTTTAACTAGGTAAAGAGATCCTATTCCCTGTACTAGTAATCACGGTTCCTCTGTACACATAATCCTATCCCCTTTCATTCTATCCTGATAAAATCACTAAAACCCTGGAGCCTTGTTCTTCCCAAGATGAGAAAATGTAGGAAGAGTCCGATCTTCAAGTTCCCGTATCCCTGTAGAGAAACGGATTCAATATTTTCACTGTCCTGATCCTGTAGTTCCTCTGAAGCATACCAGCATCCTTTCCCTTCTTCCTAGAACCGTTGTTTCTTTAAACTTCATATACCACACGCCAATGCACCTACCCTTATGAGCGATATATGTCCCTCTATGGCAGGTCTTTATGATCCTCCATAGATTTATTATTCCAGAGAATAGAGAATACGATCACCCTCATCTTTCTCAGGCCATGCTAAGGCGAGGTAGAGGTGGGTTAATGGGTCAGTAAAGAGGGGAAAATAGTATTTATAGGTCCTTGCTTTGGTCCAAAGAAACTATCATTTTAAGAGAGAGTCTCATCCGTTGGGGGTGATGAAGAGATAGTTTTAAGTTCTGGAGTTCAGGGATTAAATTTGAAGGGTAGGGTCCCATTTCACTTTGAATAGTTGTGAGAAATTGAACTAACATGTAAAAATAAATCATTCTTTTCATTTGAAACTTTAATCGTACAACAAAATTTTATTGTTTATTAAAAACAGTGTATAGAAAAAAAATGGCAATAAGAAAAAATCCAGAGTGATTCAACATTTACATGGAATTAGTGAGGTAAACTATGTACTCTCCTGGTCCTTGGAGCATATAGTTTATTGAACTTAGATAAGGGACAATTCCATCGAGCTGGTGAAATACTAAGGCATTGGAATTTGGAAGGACCTTCAAATGGAGGATTGATTCAACTTGATGGTGGCTCTATTGGTCAAGTGTGATTGGGCCTACCTAAAAGAAAAACCCTAGAATGCAATAACTAATGCTTTCATGGAGAAACTTTTTTATTAACCCTAAATTCAGCAGTTATTTTTAGAATTGAATCATGTCCTCCCCACATGCTCAAATCAAAGTGATCAAACAAAGGCCCCAATTTCAGGTGCATTATGGACAGTCCCTCCAATATTGTATATCGAGTTTATACCCCAATTCAAAGTGATCAAACAAAATCTCCAATTTTAGGTAGATTATGGATAGTCCCTCGAATCTATATCAAGTTTAGCAGCCCTATTGAAAAGGTTAAGCATTTATTAGTCCACTATAAGGAAGAAATTTAAATTCTCCAACAAATATCACTACAAGTTAAGTGTCTAGTTTCTACCAAAGTCAACAAAGAAGACCAATCATAAACACACGTTTGCGACAACGAGGATGTTGAAATAATGTTCTTCGCTAGATCATTGCACTCCGAGTCCCTCATTCATGAACGTCCGTCGAGGGATTCCCTTGTTTAGATATATTGGTAGACACTTTGTACTACTTGTTTCCATTATTAGAAGACTGACAGGAAAACGAAGGGGTCAGAGTCTACAATATTTACAGTGTTGATTGTTAAATATTTTATCCTTTCAACTATTGGATATCATTAAGGAAATTGGAACAATTCAAACACTTATATTCAAATATTGGTCTTTCTTTCAACCTAATGTTTACAATTCACGACATATAAATAACATTGACAGATTTGGAACTCAAATACAAGGCTCTTTCTTCTTGTTCCTCCGCCCAAACAAAGTTGTGGTCCTAGATTATGAAAAGTATACATTATTTTGGTTCTGATTTCATTTAAATACTGGGTTTTTTAAGGTTACCTATATTGATTATTTGAGACTAAGTCTGGCGGAAATGCAATCGCATAATACATTACAAATTTCAAACAACATTTTGGATGGAAAAATTTTAAACCCTTATATTTATAGAACTAGAAGGAACTCCAACAAGAAACACATTTAACTTTTATCCACATATAAAATGCTACACAAGTCTAAAATGCTATACATACTTGTAAATTCACGACAACCAAGTCGACAGCTTAGCTCTGCATAATCTTCTGGAGGAAATAGAAATTAGGGAGACACTAAAGCATAGAATTGGAGAGTTGAGAGTCTGAGTTCTAACATCCGACTGTCCTATACTCGTAAACCCAAAATAATGTTTTTTTTCACGAGACTTCACCAATCTCTTTAAGTTCAGGGAAGCTCAATCCAGCCTACCCAACGTTCTACCTTTGCTCCTCTTTCTCCTACCTGTGAAAAAGGTGGAACCTTCAAGTTTCCCAGCGTAGAAGACAATGAGGAATTAGAGTGTGCAACTGTTTCCTTCTACAGAATGATGATTAGAAGCAACACCATCTCAATTCCATAATATCCCAGTACTCTTGAGTTGGTTTACCTTGCCCAAGGTAAGCGAATGCATGTTATGTATTTCACATGATTACAAAAAAAATCATTTTATAATTGCTTCTACATAACATAGATATATCTGTGCAAGTGAGGGAAAACTGGGTATTGTTTTCCCAAGGTTTCTAAAGAATTTCAGAGATAATTCTTCCTTATGAGGGTGCTCAGGGAATAAATCAAAGAGCCCACGGGAGGAAGAAGAAGAAGAAGAAGAGGACTCAAATGAAAAGGTGAGGTGAGTGAGGAGGGGAGACGTAATAGCAATATTTGCAGGAGAAACCCACTAGTGCTATAATGATGGGAATGAGCCTCTCTAAATCGTAGCCATTATAGATCGTAGCATGTTCTTGTACATTGTTCCCTCCAGAAATAGCATCAAAAATGAAAAAAAATACAAATGGGGAGAAAACAGATGTACGACCATAAATAAATATCATAGAAAGAATCATATCCAACCCCCTAATCCATTTTCCCTCGAGGCGACCACCGTTCTCTATCACAAATAGACGCGGGTAGAGATGCCTACTCTCGAGACTCAAACACGGACATCCAGATTCAAGAAAGACACAACACACCAAACGAGAAGATACGATCCATCTTGAAAGCACAAAACGAGAACACGGACCAGCAAGCAGAAATTCCATGGCCATTGAAAGAGGAGAGGAAATTGCAGAAGCGAAAATGCCATAAATGCTGAAATGAAAAGATTGTGATTGTGATTTCCCGCCTGCCATTGTTGGTTCTCTCCATTCCTTATTCAATCCAAAGTGTACAAAATTTTTAAAAGGAAACAACATAAAGCAATTCAATCTGAAGCTTAAAATGGAAACAACCTAAAGCACGGGTTAAACAAGAAAAATGGAAACAAATTTATACATAAAAATATATATTATATATTTATCAAAATAGGTTGTTTTAAATTGTGTTTTTTCCAAGGTGTAAATGAAAAAATTATGGAATCTCTATTTATTGAAATATAAATTATATATTTTGTTATAATTTATTGAAATTTAGATTATATATTTTGTTAAAATATAGCTTTTTAAATTGTTTTTCTAAATATAGAAATAAACATGGTGGGATCTTTCTATATTAATGGTTTTTTTTCATTGTAAAAAAATATATAATTTGTTATTCATAAGAATCAAAATTACATCATAGTTGTTCATATAAAATCCCCTTCAAAGTAGGATAGAAGACAATATTGAAGCCCTGGGCAAAACATTACAATATCCAAAAATAAACGAGAGGGATACAAAAAATAGCAGGGCTCTGGAGAGTTGTCATGCAGATACAACCTAAATCAATCCAAGGAAAAACCAGAATGGAGAAACTAGAAGTAGGTAAAGCGACCTTCAGTAATCATGATTCTGTTTGAGTACTTACATAAGTGAAGAATACTAGGGCAGTCTCCTATCGCAAGATTCAATAGGTTCTCTGCGTCAAAATTGAACTCCCTATACATGTGCCTGAAGGATAAAGAAAGAAAACAATTCTTTATGAGCCCAATCCTTTTCAACCAACAATCATAACTCAGTGACTGCAAATTGGTGAGACCTCTGGCCCAATCAATTATGACATTTGATTTGCCAAAAATAAAAAGCTAGAGAATTTTTTTTTTTGCGAACCATAAAATCCCCCATAAGGCTAAAAGTTTAGAAAAAGTATTAGTGCCACTGCCAACACCCATCCTTAGCTTGAAACTATGAGAGTCATATACGGAGGATCATGCCAGTACCACAATTTCCATCCTACTCGGCCCCATCAAAGAATCCATATATGGTATCAAATCCCAACACCGGGATGATTCGAATCTTTTAAACTTTTGGGGCACAATATCTGTTCCATTAGAGAAAACTTGCCACAATCTAAGAAAGAAGTAAACCTCCTTGCAAATTTTAATCACTTCTTCTAATGCCTGCTTCAGTTTTCCTTTGGAGTGTGTGAGGAATGTCGATGTGCAAAAACCAGTGACCTTTACAAATAGTGGCATTGCAGGAGGGTGTGAGGAGGGTGCTCATGCTTTTCCCAGGTTGAAAGCTCAAAATGCATATGGTTATGAGCGCATAGGCTGAAGATGGTGATAATTGCAAATGTAAAGTGGAAGCAGTAACTTCAGCAGCATTGAGACTTGTAAAAAACCATAACAACTGGTTATTGATTGGAGTGATGAACACAATTGGAGGGGCAAGAACCATACCTTTGAAGTGCTTTGACTGGTCACTGTGAGATCTTGAACCGGCTTATTGTCTGCAAAAATAGGATATCAAGTGCAAAAAAAGGGGAACAGGGGTCGAACAATACCTTCAGCCCAGAAATACAAAGTTGACGTGTTTTTTTGGCCATGCATTGGATGCATTTGGTAAGTCTACATGGAGGAGGCACATTCGAATGGCTGGTTCTCGAGGGGATTTAGGGCTATCATGCTTCTATCTAGGTAACGATATGGTACTGGTTCTAGTACCTAATTCGTAATTGACGTAGGAACATAATTTTATATTGGAACGCGCTTAACCAGGTTTGCTTCAATGATGCAGCAGTGATAAAGATGGTCAAGAGAAAATTCATGCAATTGCTTTGTTGAATCTCTGAAGATCAAGGTGCATGGCACTAATATTACTAATAGAAGGTAGACAACTTACAAAAATTACACTTCATTACCAAATTTGCAATTTTCCATGACACAATTAAGAATGACTAATTCATATTCTTATAACTAGTCATTTTTTATGCTGTGACTAAATTAGTCGTTTATTTTAGTCATTTTTAACTCTGTCACTTATTATCTAGTCATATTTGTTAACTGGTGACTAAATTAGTCTTTAATTTTAGTTGTTTATAGTTGGGTCAATCAAAATTGCTCATATTTAGTAGTAAATCACTTCGAAAACCTGTGGTGACTAGAATTTTTAGTCACCTAGTAGCTAATTCCTCATTTTGTACTAGTGTTACTCGAGAGACTGCTATGCGCTATCTCCCACATTATCATGAACTTTTAGGCCTAAAATGGCCTGTAAATACAGCTATGGATATATGGACAATTCCAGCATCACCGACCCTTACATCTATGAAATGATTACAGTGATTTACACTTCTGGGAAGCCATTGAAAGTGAAGAATGTTTTGATGATATGCATATTGGATAACCAGGGGCCAATTCAATATACTCCAATTCTATAGGGTGGGTCATCATCGTTCTATTACATGGGTATTGAAGAAATCACCATAAATGGAGAAAAAATTCCTATAACTACCCATGCTTGGCAGAAGGATGAATATCGAAACAGAGGAACAATTATAGACTCTAGGGCTTCACTCACCTATTTAGCACAGGACACATGGACTTCACTTAGTGAACCTCTCACATAGAACATGCGATCATGGGATATTAAAGAATACCCTTAATTTCGAGAGATATTGACCCAAACTACTTTTGTTGAAACCCCCTCCCAATACTTCAAACCTCCTCCCCACCCCTTTTTATACCCCAATCCTTATAAACCACCCTACCCACCCCCACCTTAAACCCCTCATCTCCCCAATACCTGCAATATATTGGTTCGATTTTTGATAATTTTAAAACCCACAATATGAACTAACATGATAGGATATTGGCCAACAAGTGAAGCCCCCGTGGCATAGGAGACCTATGAAATAATACTGGAGGCCGCTTCAACACTTCTGGAGTCAGTGAAATGCCATTGCCAGAATTTTCAATTGTTTTGGAAAGAGGAAAAACATTTACTTCGCCACCAGAGAATAATATCCTGCAAGTTGATGACAACGTGAGATGCCTGGGACTTAAATCCATTACAGGACCATTGCCAAGTATTATTGGGAATATTTTACAGAAAAAATTCTTCGTTCAATACAATGTACAACATCTTTTCTTTGATTTGCTCCTGTATACTGTTGAGTCCATAATTGAATTCGAATTATTTTCAATTGGAGTTTCTTCACTCCACAAATGGATTTGCTTCTGCGGATTGTTTAGTAAAAAGATGGAAATCAATGCCCATGCATGAAATTAGGGTTGGAATTTGACATACATTTTAGGTCTAATGTTGTAATTTTAGCATGGTCTTTTTTATTTAATAATATTTAAAATTTAATTTTGTTTATAATGGTTTTTTTTTTAAATAATATTTTAAATTTAATTTTGTTTGTAATAATAGATTTTTGAAATAAGTAATTGGTTTTTTTTAAATAACATTTAAAATATCTTTAAAGCATTGAATTATTATATTTAATTAATTTTATCAATCATAATTATAATAGTTAGTTGATTTTTTTAAATAAAGTTTATAATAATCATATAAAATATTGAATTTTTATATATTATCTCATATATTATAAATATAAGTAAAAAATACTTCAAACATATTATAATATAACTTTTTATTATAAGTAAAAGTTTTGCAACATAACAAAAAAAATTCTAAAAAATATAGTTTAATATATGATAATATAACTTTATATCTTAACATAAGGAAGGTTTTTGCAAACTTCATTTGTATTATTGAAACATGATATACTCTTAACTATAGTGCCAATGAATTTGTCTTTATAAATTAAGATTAATTTGAGATTTAACACTACAATTTGGAATTTTGAAGGCTTTTTCAAGTCTTGATCACATGTTGCATGAACATATTTGTTATATAATAATATTATGTTGCAAGGAGCAATATTATGTTGCAAGGAGCAATGAATTACAAAATTAGTTAGTAAAATTCTTTAATAAATTTATAAGAGGAACATACAATTATGATCCAACTATAACTAAGAAATTACAAAATTGTTTAATAAACTTATTTAATAAAGTTACTTTTTTTCTCCAATTTAGATGGACGAAAATATGCAAGTTTTTTATAGCTTAAATTCATTCAAATAGTTGAAATAAATATATATGAAATTGTAGCAAAAATGCATCAATTATTTAGATATTAAAACCAATAGGTTGGTTTCACAACTTTCAGTTTTGGTTGTGGTGCTTGAAATTTCTCTTTTGGTAATTGCTACATTGAGGATCCAAATGTTTAAAGCAAAATGAAATATTGGAATATGAATATAAAAATAAATTATAAATATTTGATGATGATGATGAGGACAACGAGGATTAATGTTTACCAAGATCAATTTTTTATATATCAAAATTTAAGAAGGAAAGGAAGAAACATTTAAAACCTCCTATTGTGCAATAAGTGAGAAGAGGTTTGCACCTCACCAGATTGGATCCCTCTCGGCCCTTGATAGAGCCTAGGATTTGGATCTAGGTTGGTGTAAATTGTTGCATATAAAAGAGTCTCATGTATAGTACAAAGGGTTTGTGAGAGAGAAGGGACAATATTATGTACCTAGTTAAAGAAATCTATTATATCTTAATTAATTAAGAGTAATATATTTTTTAACTAAATCTATTATATCTAATTAATTAAGAGTAATATATTTATTATATTCAAATGCCTTTTTTAATGTTAATAATAATAATTATCTATTTACTAAAATTTATTCTTTAATAAATTTAAAAATAATAATAAAAATCAATACATTATTATTTTTATTAACTTCATTCTTATTTTAAATAATACTATTATTTTTGTAATATCCCCTTGTTATTTTTTATATTTTGTTGTTATTAACTTTGATGAAACAAGTAAACTAAATTTTATTTGAATATAATTGGAAATTGAGAGTTTTAACAGCTATACAAAAATTTGACGAAAACTTGGGTTTAAAAACGGTTATCCAACCTCATCACACTTTACAAAGACAAGTGGCCAGTGCTAGAGAGAGTTAGTTATTTTTCTATTAAAGTCCTAGGAAAGGGAAAATGCATGCAAGGAGTGTAATATGAGTGAGAAGCAAAAGAGAAATACCAGAAAGGGCTGCCAGTGATCATAAGGGGTGAAGGCCCTATGGAATATATCCATGAAATTACTCAAACCTTCCAGAGAGCATCTTGAAGATGTTAGGATTTGTACTAGAACTGCCAGTGAGCATAAGAGAATGTTGGGTTCTAGAATAATTTACTCTCTATAGTTATTGGTGGCAACTTGAAGCTGCAGGAGAAGCCGAAAGCATGTCTATGACTTTCCTCCCAACCATAGGCTTCATTTGACATATGTTTATTTGTTTAAAGCCACCCCCAAGCTAATACACAGAATCCACTAAGGTGAGGTTATAAAGAAAAATTATCCAAGTTCCAAGTTAAGATAGTGTTATAACCAATGGAATACCTTTCCTATGAGTATGAGACTTAGAATTCTTAGTCGTCATAACATTCAAAATTTTAACCATTAATCATGACTAAACCCTCATCATGTTTTGTCCATAAACTAAAGTGCATGTCAACAATATTTCTTAATTGAATGGATACAACTAACTAACCAAAATTCATGAGTCTATTAGTAAGCAATGTATCAACTAGTTTATAACAACCTTTTGCCTACCATTTCCTTATACCAAAAGTATTTATAAGTTACCTATTATATTCAAGTGGGTAAGGATAATCATATATTAAGATAAGGACCTTCCCTTAACACACACACACACACACACACACACACACATATATATATAACCTCTTTCTAATATTCTACTATTGATTATCAACTACTTTCATATTTATTGTAATGTATGAAACATTTTTTTTCATTTAAGGAGTATAGTTAAAACCAACAAAATACTCACTCTAACATCAGGTTATATACATATTTATAATTTGAATATTAATGCAGCATTGTATATTTGGATATTTGCAAAATATATTTACACAGTATTGAAACTCCTTCATTTACAAAAATATTAACACTTCAAATCCAATGATAAACTTTAAAACACAGCCAAGGAATTACCGTTCAGATCTTAGATCAAACAATACATGTAAGGTTCGAATATTAGCTCTGAAATAGTAGGACGCAGGAACTTATCAAAGTTTAGATCAAAACACACACAATAATTCATACTAAAAACTTAACAAACCATAGATAATCTCATAAAATGGTTCTGGTATCAATTTGAAGGTACAACGAATTCAAAGAAAACATTGAGAATCTAATAGAATGGATCTGTTTTCATTAATTAAAAATAAATCGTGGACTAGGTTCTTTACTTTAAAATCACAACGATTGTAAGTCCATTTGTGGAGGATCTCTCAGGACATGGCCCATGGTTCAATCCAAAGACACAACAATTGCAAACAATTCATGGAGTTCTCACCAGATAGGATCTAGTTCTAAAATTCATACACACAATGATTTGCAAACAGATCGTGGATTTTTGACCAGAAATAGATATGGTTCTTTAAACACAGTACACAACGATTCCCAACCAAATGGATCTGGTTCTTTTAACACAATACACAGTGGTTTCCAACCGAATGGATCTGATTCTTTAAATACTATTCACAATGATTGCCAACCAAATGGATTTGGGTCTTTAAATATTATACACATCGATTTCCAACCAAACGGATCTGGTTCTTTAAATACTATACACAATGATTTCCAACCAAACGAATTTGGTTCTTTAAATACTATACACACTGATTGCCAACCAAACGGATCTGGTTCTCTAAATAATTTACACAGTGATTTACACTGAAATCGCAGGCATGGAATTCTATAAATTTAAACTCATTGAATCTATAACATATAATCATTCCCTGCTACCCACACGTTGTATCTATACACCCAAATCATATATATATATATATATATGTATATGTATATGTATATGTATATGTATATGTATGTATGTATGTATATATACATGTATATATGTATATATATATGTATATCTATATGTATATATGTGTATGTATATATATATGTGTGTGTATATATATATGTGTGTGTATATGTATATATATATGTGTGTGTGTGTGTGTGTGTGTGTGTGTATGTATTTATGTATGTATACATACATA
>LPNX010134369.1:30833-83523 GCA_001517045.1 Pseudotsuga menziesii
TTCCCTAGCACTTACTAAATGATTTGGATATCTACATTATATTCGATAGTAAAAACCACTTACTAGATTATGGATGTGTACCGCACCTCTACGCAGATAATGAGATTTTATACCCAACTATGAAGATCATGGACGCTAGATCTAGTAAGATCACTCAACTCTGTCAAGGAAAACATAGATATATCTGATATAGAATTGTATGCTGATCAAAGTAGTCTCCTCCATTACAACGCAAAGGTAGCCCCCGTCTTTTCCCCAACATTGATATTTTTAAAGTTCATCAAATATGAAACTTCCATCGTATTTTTCCCCAAGTTCCCCCTCCCCACACTCTACTTGGAAATCATGCCCTTTTTAAGAAGACACCTCTTCTTCTCAACATGATAAGTGGAAAAAGTATCAGAAATCATGGCCTTTACAAGAAGACACCTCTTCTTCTCAACACGACAAGTGAAAAAAGTAATCCACGTTTTATTTTTCCATTAAAAGGGGAATCCCAAATATTCTCTCAATTTTTCGATTGTGTGACTAGTTTCAACGGAAATAAGGATTTTTTTCCAATGAAATAAAGCTTTAGTGAAAATCTTATGTTCCATCATCGTATTCGATCATCATGGGCCATTCTCCTTGAAAGTAGTAAGTGTATTATAACTATTTATATATGTATAATATAATAATGTTTTCTTAACTATATATATATATATATATATATATATATATATATATATATATTCCTTAACACAATTCCCAAACATAAGGGTCTCGTGTTTAATAATTAAATGAGATGTAATGTCTCCTATCAAAACTCAGGTTTGAAGGTTCCAACCATTACGATTATCCAAAATGCATCTTTTTACTTTTCAGGAGAGTTCGATAAACCAAGTATATTCTTCACTTCAATTAAACTATGTGATTGTTCCACTAACATTTATAATGTCTATCCAACATGAATAAATGTCTATAAGTTATCTTTAAATAATTTTAATAAATGAATATCCTAACCCCTCTTTTATGGGTGTGTAGATTACTTTTAATGACATTTAAGTCCAAGGTGAGGATTATTAACCGTCTTCTCATTTGGTATGTCATTAGAACTATAAAGATGCTCAGTTATAGTTATTGAATCCTAAAGGTTTCATTCATTATTTACCCTTCCCCCTTATGGATTCATCCTCAATCATCCTTTTAGCCATGCAAATCTTTCATCCTCCTAACTTTATCAATTTCATCCACAATTTAATGAAGCTAGGATTAGTACTTACAATTCCTTTTACTTACACTTCATATATTCCACACATGTAGTAAGGGGATGTTACATCCTTTCCCACTTCGAATTAAAACTGTCCTCGGTGTTAAATGTTTGTCAAATCTCAGTGTCTTCATTTCCCATTTAGGTTCTCATTGTGTGCTTTTTCATCCTTTGGGATTTCCTCTAACCTATTCTCTACAAGATATCACAAGGTATACCTCGAATATCTTCATATTCATTCATAATTCTAATTCCAGCTGAATATTGCATAAGTAAAAACATGTTTTACTTGACCTCCTTTAGGGTGTCACTTTTATGGAAATTCTTCATGCAGCAATCCTCTTAGCTCGACTTGCCACACATACCTTAATCCCTTAGATTAAGAGAATTACATCAAGTGTTTTAGGTCACCAACCCGAAATATGAAACAAACCACTCCATGTCTACTATGATCAACATCAATAGTATAGGGATAAATCAATAATCGAACACTATTTAATTTAATGATTAACAATGGTTCAAGTATTCCTATTTACTCTATTTATCAATAGATAAGCACATTACCTCATAGGAATGGATGTACTTACAATGCATATACCTTTTACAAGTATTATTAAGTGCCTTTCTAGTTTCTCTTGGATGCCCTCCATCCAAACAAACGTAGTGCCAACATTACTCCTAGTACTAATCAAAGCTACCCAACACGAGTACAATACCCCACCTTGGGTGTATTCCCTACCTGTGTTATTCAGGGTGTTTCACCAATCTCAAGCGCTTCCTTTCTCAGACACCATAATACCTAAAGGTTCTTCATCGAGCCCTTACTCTTGTGATCCTCCTCTTTTGGTGTGAATGCATGCAAAATGAATTCTAACCAGGAGTCTTACACTTGGGCATCCCCATAGGATGCATACTGGTGCTTAGCTAGCCGAGGGGAAACATGTACCTCCTGTACATTATTCTTGTTAGTTTCACATGTACCAAATATATCTCATATCATCTGGTTGCTTGAGTCATGGAAATTTGGTTCCCATCTTAGCTCTCTATGTTATTTCCATTACCAAGTCCCCGATGCCTACAGTTCTCCATGAATAGTTAGTCAAAATATCAAATTGTATAACAATCTATATTTCATGTAATGATTTCCATCGATGAACGATTTCAATCAACCTCCTATGTTATTTTTTATTCAACAGGCATAGGAAACTGATTTCTTGCCTAATTAAAATTCATAAGAGAAATATAATGATTTGAATCACCCCATTCCTTGCATAACAGGTGATATAATATTATTATTTATACTTGTGAACTTTTAACATGAATGATATTCATTTTCTTTGATTTGTATATGCACAATCATAAAAGTACATGCCTCTATCATCGTTACCTAACTTTCCAAATGAGGTTCCTTAGTTAAAACTCAACTAACAACAATGAACAATTCCAATGATCTCATTTTTCATAAAGTCACAAAAATACTAATAGTATCCAAAACTATTTGTTAACGCAACATTTCATAACATAGTCATAAGGTGAAAATTTTAGTCGTAGAAGATTTTCTCTTAGTTTTCCATATAATCATATACCCATACCAAGTCAGTAAGACTAAACTCACCACTTACCATAAGTGGTTTTTAACTCCAATAATCAAATCCAAATATGTTCTATTTACCTTTACAACACCATTAATATATTACCAATAACATATAAAAAAAATAGGTCAATATTTTCTTTAGACTAATATATTGAATACTCATACATTTATTGACCTAACTTTCAATGCTTATCTATAACATACTGTGCTTCTAACAAGATCATCTACTATGTTTTCAATCAACACTTTTACTTATAATCACATGTGAAAATATAAGTGTTATTGCTTAGCATTGAATGTTAAAGAGACACTCCTTCACTACAACAAAACCCTATGATTAGCGTCTCTTTTAGCTTCCTTTTTAGCGTCCACTATCACTTTTAGTGTATTTTTCATCATTTTTGGACAAAGTGGAGGCTTTTCCACCGGATGGCGCTTTTAATGGCATTATTTGCATCTCTTTTTAAAAGTTGGCTCTATTTTGGATGATAATTAGCATCCCAATTAGCATCCTTATTAGCCTCCAAATTAGTGTCCCAATTAGTGTCCCAATCGGCATCCCAATTAGCATCCCTTTTTAAAAGTTGATGCTATTTTGGATGCTAATTATCATCCCAATTAACGTCTCAATTAGCATCCCCATTAGAATCCCAATTAGCGCTCCAATTAGCATCCCAATTAGCATCCCTTTTTAAAAGTTGGCCCTTATTTAGGATGCTAATTAGCATCCCAATTAATGTCCTAATTAGTGTCCCAATTAGCATCCCAATTAGAAACCCAATTAGCATCCCGATTAGCATCCTAGTTATCATCCCTTTTTAAAAGTTAGCACTATTTTGGATGATAGTTAGCATCCCAATTAATGCCCCAATTAGCCTCCCAATTAGCATCACAATTATCATCCCAATTAGCATCCCAATTAGCGTCCCATTTAGCATCACAATTATCATCCCAATTAGCATCCCAATTAGCGTCCAAAAAAGCATCCCATATAACGCCAAGAATAGCCTCCAAAAAAATGTCATGAATAACGTAGCACCATATATTAATCTAGGGTTAGCGACAGAAATTGTGCCACGAAGATGTTGATGATTATAACGATGATGAAGATGAGGATGAGGATGAGGATGATGAGATGATGATGATGAGGATGATGAGGATGAGGATGTTGATGAAGATATTATGATGATGATGATTTTGATGAGGAAGAGGGTGACGACGTTGATGATGAGGATCATGACAAATATGTTGATGATTATGAATATGATGAATATGACTTTGATGATGAGGATGGTGATATTGACGATGATGAGGATGAGGATGAGGATGATGATGATGGTGTTGATGATTAGTGTGAAAGGTCTACATCTCAAATATGAGTTCATAAATCCAATGCAACGTAATAATGTCAAATCCAGATTCTCAATGTCGGTCACTATAGCAACATTATGGACTATATGCATAAAACCCTTGAGATTTATAATCCCTAATATAAACCCATGCTACACTTGATATTTATAATCCCCAATATAAACATATATGCATACAACCCCTTATATTTATAAACCCTTTAAAAACTACACCTACAACCTCTAACACTAAATTTGAATCCCTATAACCTCTATAAAAAAATAACAAATTACCTCTTATAACCCCACTAACACCTAAACATTATAACCTTAAATATTTAATCCCTATAAAATTTAACTTAAAACTATGATTACATCTAACTCCTAAGATATATAATTCATAATATATCATGAAATATCTATAACCCTTAAACTTGTTTTTAACCACTTTTTAACACCTAAACCTTATAAAAATTAACCTTTAACACCTCTATCCCATATAGCTCCACATAATTAAGCCCTAAGACCCCTAATTGATAACACATATTCCCTAAATTTTCATTCTAAAAGCATCATTCAAATGAGTTTTATGATTCCATTCATTCATATGAAGAGCACAGTGCCGCGAGGGGTAGACCTTGAAGTTTTTCCAGAGCACCCACATTTTTTGGTATACATAGAGCATGATGTCACAAGGAGTAGAAAATGAGGTTTTTCCATACCACCCACATTCTCTGCTATACAAAGAGCATAGTTCCGCAAGGAGTAGACCTGGAGGTATTTCCAAAGCATCCACATCCTCTAGTATACCGAGAGAACATTTCCATGAGGATTAGACCCTGAGGAATTTCCAAAGCACCCATATTCTCTTTTGGAAAGTTCTGTCTCTATACACGGTTTTCATGATATGAAAGAGTTGGTCATGAAGAGAACAGTGTGAAGAGAAAATACCCTAAGGGATTTTGATAGAATACTAGGAGAAGCAGAGGAGACTGACAAAGAAAAAAAAGTAGCACAATGACTTCGGTAATCCCCACCCTCTTCCTCCATTTTGCATGAAAAATTACCCAAATCACTAAGATGTTCTAAAACTATATTTATGAGATAGTCAAGTCTCAGGTTTCACTACATTGAATTCTTAGATATCCAATTGATGACAAGATGAGAATAAATGAAAATTTGTACAACCCTACATTCTTGCTCCACTACTAATTAAACTGGTATCAATATTAGAACAATATTAAATTTTCCTTCATCTCTATGTGCATTGCTTGAGTGGTGGTGGTTTTGTATTTTCATGAGCAGCATACGAACCTTGTTAAACCCTCCATCGATTTGACCCAACACGCTAGCATATGATTATCTAGCATAGAGATCTGGAGCGTATGTACCTATGCTAGCATATCTATCTCTATCGAGACAAACCCTATACAAACTACCCATCCTAGAAAATTCCCTATATACAATCCTACGCTATGATTATTAATAACAGAAAAAACCGCACCATGGGTACCTCAATGAGTGCCATACTTAGTGTAAATATCCTATGCACTAATGTATTTTTCCAAAATCACATCCCCAGATTCTTTTCTAAACCTCAGTAATACTAACACTGTGTGCATGGTGTTCTGGTCTATAGGGTAGGGGTTATCCAACCACAAGAATCCACAATGGAATCTACTCAATAATAAACATCTTCTGGTAAAAAGAAAAAAAATGACCTCTAGATTGTTCTATGAGCCATGAAAATGATAATAAGAGATAAACAACATGGACTTTGAAAGTGAAACTCTGCATAAATCTAGAAAAGAAAGTAGTTAAGAGGGTGTAATTTGAAGAAACACATGGTATTTGAGAATATCAACACCATAGGAAGATAGAAATTGATCCGTGATCCAATAATTGGTTTTTTGGATGGTGATGGCAACAATGATTTGGCCCTCTTAAACCTGGTTGTTGATGATAGTAAACCCCTTACCTATCGTTTCCCAACAGCTGCAAAGAGGATTATAATGCATAGCCACGAAATGATGTGCCATGAAAAGAATTACATTATAACACACAATATCAGTGAACCTAATCTTTGCCAATTTTATTAGTATCAATAAGTATTAATATTTATATCAAATGGCCACTTAGCCATATGGTAATGCACCAATGACTAGTTCCCATACAATAATGCACCATGTGAATGCCCTCAATATTAACATATTCATTACAATATTTATATGTTAAAGTGTCATGGGAGAAGTGTGACATTTTTCCTATCTAAGAAATGGCCAAGCAATTACCTCAAATCATGAATACCTATAATCAATAGTCACTTCAATCACATACCTCAAGCACATGGAAATAACCTAAAATAGCCTCACCTATAGTGGTTACTTTTACAATAAAAATTCCCTAGTGGCTATATTCCTTTAATTAAATCAAACTTCTTTAGTCATCCTATCTTATTAGCCACTTAATTACTAAAATTTTTAATGCCTTAGACAATCAAGGTTACTCACCTTGATTAGCGTCTTAATTAATATTCATATTTTTGTTCCCAATTATCTAGGAGCCTTGTTTAGAGGTAATTTTTCTCATAGATATTTAGTCCTATGGTTTGAGATCTATTTTTGTCAAATGGTAGAAGTGATTAGTGAAAACTTTGAAAGATGCAATTTCCTATGGTGTTAAACTTGGGCATATTTGAGATATCAATAAATAAATGCCACTTGTGTATAAGTGAACCTCTCCTCAACAAAACACATGTACATCCACTAATCATATTTGAAGGAGGTTTGAGAGTGAAATCTCTTTTCCCCAATGTCATATACATCAAGCATCAAAAGATAAAGTTCTCTTTAGTCTCGACCTTTCAATAAGAAAGTAAAAAATATGTTGATATTTGGGATTGTGATGTTTGCTTGGTTTATAGTTAATGTATTTTTTCCTTGTTTTATGGCGAATGTTAACAATTTTTATTTGTCTTCATGAAATTTCTTAGAACATGTAGTAGTATTTTCCAAACTAATTAGCCAAATAGATAATGATTTCATATGTTATGTGGAAAAAATTCTCAATAGAAAAGGATATTTTGGTCCTATGAGTTTAAGAGGAATAATATAAGTGTTATGACCATGAATCACACAGTTGTGATAACCACATGAATTTCCTTTTTCAGCTATAGGAGATTGGGGTTTTATGGAAAGAAAAATGTTATGGGAAGGGGAACAACCCAATGTGTGATGGGAGAAGTGTGATATTCCTCCTATCTAACCACTATCCTAGTACTCACCTCAAATGGTGCATATCCAAATTTAGAAAAAGCCATATCCATCACATATCTTAGCCACAATTATCAAAAGTAATAATGCATGAGCTAGTCAAGGCTATTCACATTAATTAGTGTTATCAACATTCACATTTTTATATCCAAAAAATTGTTAGAGTAATTCCTTTCAATATTGCAGAGGGTTTCAATATTGCAGAGGATTTCAATATTGTATATTTTTTTTTAAACATCATACGCAGGTAGGGTTTAATTCCAGGAACTCTGCGTTCTTGTGCTTTTAATGCTCAACATGTTTCAGTCCCCACAAGGACCATCATCAGGATCTCTCAATGTTGGAGCAGGGTCCCGCAGCTATAGAAGAAGCTGCTAGTTTAGCGGAGAGATAAGTTTTGGCGGAAAGAAGATAAGAAAGAGCTACGATGCCGTAACACGTTTCCAGCTGCAGAGCAGAGCCGAAAACCATGACTTTTTAGATAGAGAAGTCAAGAAAGGAAACGGTACCTGAGCGGCCAAGAAGAGAGAGCTCACCCACTACATTGAAGGCAGCGGTGGAAGACAGGAGGGCTCAGCGACCCTCATAAAGGAGAAGGAGCAACGAGGCTGAAGCATTGAAGACGAAGGACAGAAAAGAGAAGCGGTGCATAGTACCCATGATCAGTGCCAGGAAGCATGGAAGACTGTAGAGAGTTGTGGTGTGACGGAAAGCGGCTACCTCAAGTACAGATATGGCCGACTGTCACTAGTTAGGGTTTTGGGTTACTGTTGGGATAGGCCCACAGTGTTGTAATGGCAAGACCTTCAAGCTGCCTATAAAAGGATATATTTTTTATTGTAAAAGGGTTGGTTAGTTGGTCAGTTAGTTGAGTCATTCAGTCATAGTAGTGTTTTGTAGACCATTAGATTGTTGTAAAAGCCGAGCTCTGGTTCTGTTATTAGCGGTAGCAATCTTACTGTAACCAGTAGCTGTATTATAGAGTATGCATGTAATGATCCGCAGGGATCGATAGAGAGGGAAGACTATATTGTAGGAGAGAAATATAGATAGAAAGAAGATCTAAGAGAGAAGATCTTGAGCTACATATGCGCTGCAGCAGAACTGTGTTTTACCTTCCCCTAAGCTATAAGAAAACACAGTTCTGTGGACGTAACTTCCATCCTGGATGTGAACCACGTTAAAATCGTGTGTTATGTGATTGGATTATTTGTTGTGTTTACTTATGCATTTCACAGTCATTCCATGGATTTTGGTTACAGTGTAATGAACGGATGTGTTAATCAGTTCACAGTAATATAGAAGGAAAAGTATAAATCACAGTCTTTGGCATGTTGTATGTGGTTCATTTATGCTTTGCGTAAAACAGTCACTAGTTGCAGTATTGATTAGCCTTGTATGTTAAGTCTTGCATGTCAACACGAGCAACTCTAAGGGCGCTAAACAGCGGAGGTAGGATATCACAGAGAGGTGATACCGCACCGGTAGAGGAGCTGTGGTGCGCGATACCACAGGTTGAGGACTTAGAGTTGGGCAGGAGCTGCGTGTCACACGGTGCGTGGCGATGCGGTAAGGTTGGAGATATCGTGACCCAGGGAAAGTGTGCGACATAGAGAAGGACCGCACGGTGGTATAAAGGTATACCTCGCGGCTAGAAGAGCTGCGAGACAAGGATATCACACGACCCAAGCAGAAGGTCGCGCACATGCACAGGAAGAGACCTCGCAGCTAGAAGAGCTGCGAGTCGCAAGTAGGACTGCCGCAGAACCTGGTCCAAGACGCTTGATTCCTTGGCCAACCCATTAGAATCACCTCGGGTGAGACTTCAGGCCGCTTTGCGGTCTGTCGCCGAAAGGGCCGGTGAGCTAGGGGTGTTGTTTGTTGATTATAGTAAACCTGGGTCTGCCCACGCAAACCAACAAATGGTTCCGTTGCCAATTTTGAACAACTAAGCGCTAATGTTCTGTTGGCATCCTAATAGAGAAGAGTTTCACTAGTGGCTAGATTCAAACTTAAGGGAGTTTTCCAAGAAAGAAAATCGGAGCCCTAAACTGAGGACAGAGGACTGGTTACAAAAGCATATCACTTCAGATATACACGCGATATTTTTTGCAACCTATGGAAACGAGCTCTACGACTGGTTATCAAAGTTGACAGATAGGAACATATTCAAGAAGAAAAGAAACATTGTTTGGACACCGGAGCTAATTCATACCGTGCAGAGACTTGACAATCCCATTACGAGAGAAGTGGACTTCTGGCTTGCGAGTGTGCTAGGAGGCTTTGTTACAGAATTTGCAGTGGACCAAATAAAAAGCTTCAGCGAGGCTGAGTGGTACTTCTTCAAAGGATATCGTGGTAAGTACCTAAAATCTTTAAACTTGTCCATTAAGATGCTGCTACATGAAAAAGGAGTAATGGACATGATTTCAGATGAATAAGTAAAGATAGTAATGTCATAAGAGTTTGAAAGTGGTTTTGATGACATTGGACGAACACGTAGTGGCAAGAAATATAAAGTAGCTTTCGGCTCTCCCGTATTTGGAGATAGTTCAGACAATAGTAGGCAACCGAGTCCTAGTACCGCAGAAGAACCAGAGGGGGTACCCCTTACCATCCCTATACCCCATAGAAACAGACCAGGACTCAGAGTAATCCCGTAGGTACTCCATCCAGTAGCTCACAGACAGTACCTACTACAGCTACATCACCTTCACCTACACTGCTGAGTGGAAGTAATCCAGTCAATCAGAACCCACCACAGAGAAATAGAATGGGAGATGATATGAAGTTACCTACCTTTAAGGGTACAGGAGTAGAGGACCCGGAACAACATTGGTTTCTATGTGAAGCCATGTGGACCATTAAAACAATCAATGATGATAACCTTAAACTTGTATAGTTGGTCACCACACTTAGAGATCGAGATTTAACATGGTACATAAAGTATACCATAGTACCCAGGACACTTGCCCAGGTCAAGAATGCCATGATTAAAGAGTTCAAGAAACCTAAGTCTAAGTCTCAGTGCATAACAGAGCTCAAGGATATTAAGCAACTACCATCAGAATCAGTATGGGACTTTGACCAGAAATTCAAATCTCTTATAGATCAAGTAAGCTTTGAGTTTGCACCGGAGCAGCATAAGGAATGGTTCATTGTAGCACTGCTCCCTCACATCATACTACCACTAATGCAGCAGAAACTCTAGACATAGGATGACGCGTTGGAGATGGTGATGGAGCTAGAAGCTTCACCCTTAGCTGAAACCAGTGCAGGCATGACAACTCTACAGAACCAGTTGGCCAACCTCACGTTACAGATACATGAACTTAATAAAGGAAAAGAGGTTATGCAAGACATATGGTGCTTACGATGTAGAGCACAGGGTCATACCAAAGACAACTGTCCAGTCTTTGCAGAGTATTTAGCGTCAGGGGCTCCTAACCGCTTACCACGAACGCAAGGGCCATGGTGTGAAATATGCAAAACACAAGGACATCCGCCTCAGCAATGACCTTTGCTTCAGAAGTATGTACAGACCCCTAATAACCTATACTGTGTCTTCTCCAGCTCATTCAGACATAATGAACAGGATTGCCGAGCCTATGATCTCATGTTAGATAGAAAATATGACATATACATAGTCCAGTCAGAAACACAGTGTCCAGCAGCAGGACCACAGCCTGATCCGACTTACGGTGGCCGTGGAGGAGGCTTTGCACAAGGAGAAGGCTTCAGCAGAGGAGAAGGTTTTGGCTGTGGTCGCGGACCAATCACTTGTTATAACTGTGAACTTGTAGGCCACTATGCTAGGGACTATCAGAGCCCCACTACCACTTGTAACTACTGCAAATCTTATGATCATACCATAGAGGAGTGTCCTACCTTAATAGCTACGATCAAAGACCCTAAGCCAGCAGTACACTAGAACATCCAGCTTATTGCTGCTGAGCAGGTAGAGTCAGAACCAAAAGTTAACATTGTGACTCGTAGCAGTGCTTCCACTAGTAGGACATCACAGGAAACCGAAAATAACATAGGCCAGGAGTGGGTGCACAAAGCTCCTAGTAAAGCAGCAGCACTCGAACTACAGAAGAATAAAGAGACATTTCATGAATCCAAGGCTTCCTTTGATGAACCGACGCAATCAGGATCGCAGGTACCACTGTCTAGGGGTGTACCACAGCAAGCACCTTGTGGCGATAGCCCTGAATAGATACCGCAGGCTACCACATCGAGACGATGCAACGAGGATGAATCGACAGGAAGTGTACAATCCTTCCTGCGTAGTTGCTTGAAACTCATGAGAAATGAAAAATCTATCGGTGAGCTACAGCACACCATATATCAGTGTCAGCAACCTTCTCTATTGGGCAGTGCACATCGTGCTGTTCATAATATTACAGGACATACAAGGACCAGAAGAGAGATGAAGCTCACATCATAGATTGGAGAGTTTGAAATGGATGAAGTCGTCTTAGATCTAGGATCAGAGGTGAATTTTTTAACTAAGCAGACATGGGAACAGATGGGTAGCCCTCAGTTAGTCAGATCACCTATCCACCTGAGATTAGCTAACCAACAGCGAGTATCACCATTGGGTTGACTGCCGCAGGTGCCAGTTGACATTGACGGAGTTTGCAGTTTTGCGGACTTCGAGGTTATAGAAATCATTGGCGACAGTTGACCATATCCAGCATTATTAAGTATCGATTGGGTGATTGGTAGCAAGGTTGTCATCGAACTAAAGAGAAGACAAATGACCTTTGAGGATGCGCAGATCTGGGTCATCGCGCCGCTGGATCCTCACCAGGGTCCTAGATACATTGAACCTATCCGAGCAGAGGAGGAGGCACAAAACTTGGATAGTCTCTACCAAATGACTGTGAACCAGAATGACTACATCAATCCAACCGCAAAAAGGAACATTAGTTGGTGATGCGACAGCTCATGCACATCGGATTCCGATGTTGGTCTAGAGAACTGGCAGAATAGACTTTACGAAGTCTCAGCACGCAGATGTGCATTTATGAGTAAGTCACTACGATGGATTGGCGCAGAGATCATCGAGAGTCCATCATATCATGGTATGACAGATATTCAGGACTTCCTTGAGCAGTTTGAGCAACAGATTCATTACGAGCAGAGGATCGCCGCTATGGATCTTGCAGTACGAGCCACACCTGCAAGATGGTGGTATGCACATAAAGAGAATATCACATCATGGGATGATATTAAAAGATTGAAGGCGATCAGATTTTCTGTCGACAAAGAGTATTTCCAGCAGAAGTACACAGGAGAAACAGATCCCAGGACACACATTCAGACATGTGAACAGAACTGGTTGGACATTCCCGAGGATGAATGGGTTCACAGATTCATTCACACATTGGACATAGTTCCAAGGAACTGGTACATAGAGACCGAGTTGCGCAAGGGGACGACCACATGGTCACTTATGACAGAGAGTTTCCTACTCACCTTCGCATTTGAATCAGAACATCCAAGTGTTGCTCAGGCCTTAGACATAATCAAGATCAAGATATTTGAGGACTGTACCATCTCAGTGCAGGCTCAACCCGAGTGGGCCAACCAATTGCAAGCCACGCTAGAGTGCTATAATTTTGCAGCAAAGCCAGACAATGAAGATAAGGATGAGGATGAGGACCCTCGCAACACCAAAATTCCTGAGTTAGAAGGGACTCGCGATGTTGGGGGACCATAGTTAGAGATTCCAGCAATCACCGAACCTATCAAGATTAAAAAGATCAATATTGGCACAGACGCAGAACCTAAGTTTGCCTCTATTGGAGACTATTGGAATGATGAAACAGTCAGACAGATTGCAGATTTGTTACATAACTATCAGGACCTATTTCCCACCAAGTTCACAGAGATGAAGGGAATAGTTGGAGACCTTGGAGTTATGAGGATACCATTGAAGGAGGATGCTAGACCAGTCAAGCAGCGCCCATATAGATTGAATCTGTGCTACAAAGAAAAAGTAAAGGACGAAATTGATAAGATGCTAGCAGCACAAATCATTGAGCCGGTAGAAGAAAGCAAATGGGTTAGCCCCATGGTCGTATAAGAAAAGAAAACAAAAGGAGACATCAGGATCTGTGTCGATTTGCGCAAGCTCAACGATGCATCGCTTCACAATCCATTTCCGACACCATTCACTGATGAGGTATTAGACAACGTGGGAGGACAAGAGGTATGCTCCTTCATTGATGGCTTTTCAGGCTACCATCAGATCAGAATACATCCAGAAGATCGATCCAAGACCACCTTTGCAACATAATGGGGCTCGTTCCAGTATACGGTAATGCCCTTTGGTCTTAAGAATGTACCAGCTATATTTTCTAGAGTAGTAGTTGATGTATTTAAAGAATACATTCATAAATTCTTAGAAGTATATTTTGATGATTGGACTGTATTTGGACTAATCGACAAGCATATAGGAGACTTAAGACTGATGCTAGAGAAATGTAGGTAGTACCAGATTTATGTAAACTTGAAGAAATGTATATTTTGTGCACCATTTGGTATTTTGTTGGGTCACATTGTTTGCAGACAAGGCTTGATGGTAGATCCTGTGAAGATCACCATCATTGTAAACCTTCCAGCACCCAACTCAGTCAAGCAACTGAGGACAGTACTTGGTCATACTGGGTACTACAGAAAGTTCATCAAGGGCTATGCAAAGATTATAGCACCAATGGAGAAATTGCTAAAGAAAGATGTAAAATTCCTATGGAATGAGAAATGTCAGCAGAGTCTAGACACACTTAAAGAGAAGATGGTTACAGCACCCATCTTAGTATTTCCAGACTGGACTAAGCCATTTCATGTACATGTGGATGCATTTGGCATCGCATTAGGGGTTGTTTTAACACAACCAGGAGAAGGGGACATTGACCATTCTATCACATACTCCAGCAAAAAGCTCTCGACAGCAGAAAAGAACTACACCACAACAGAAAGAGAAGGCCTAGCTATGGTGTACGCGCTGCAGAAGTTCAGGCACTACCTGTTGGGTGCCTCATTTAAGATGTTGACTGACCATTCCACGTTGAAGTATTTGGTCAATAAGCCAGTGTTAGGGGGGAGAATCTGCAGATGGTTACTCCTCTTTCAGAAATATGATTTTGAAATCATTGTGAAGCCAGCCCGACTGAATGCTGGACCTGATCACCTATCACGGATAGACTCGGGAGAAGAACCAAGTAACCTAGATGACAATCTGCTAGATGCACCATTGTTTTCTATCCAGATCGCAGATGAGTACTATGCCGATATTATTCAATTTCTCACTACAGGAGTAGCACCTGATGAGTTTACTAAGCAGCAAAAGAAGCAGTTGGTTGTTAAAGTAGCAGACTTCACCCTTATTGCAGGACACCTATACAAGTTAGGCTCGGATGAAGTTCTGCACAGATGTGTGATGCCACATGAAAAAGACGTTATTATCAGAGAGGCACATTCAGGAACTGCAGGAGGTCATTTCGTAGGAAAGCTGACTGCATAGAAAATCCTGGAGGCAGGATTATGGTGGCCTACATTGTATAAAGACACCAAGGAATTTTGCAGATGCTATGATATTTGCCAGAGGGTAGGAAAACCCTCGCGACGCGATGAAATGCCGCTACAACTGCAGGTCATGCTACGCGCATTTGAAAAATGGGATATAGATTTTGTGGGTCCTATCAACCCACCAGGAAAGCGCACGGGGGCGAGATATATTATCACTGGAACAGAATACCTCACCAGATGGGCAAAGGCCAAAGCAGTAAGAAATTGTGATGCTGCCACAGCCGCATAGTTCCTTTTTGAAAACATCATCAGTAGATTTGGATGCCCAGTAATTTTGATGAGTGATCAAGGAACACATTTCTTGAACAGCACTATTGAGGCATTGACCGAAGAATTCTAGATTCAGCACCATAAGAGCACTCCCTACCACCCCCAAGCTAATGGTACGGTGGAGGCCTTTAATAAGATTTTAGAAAATGCTCTCACTAAGATCTGCAATAGCCAAAGGAATGATTGGGACCTCAGAGTTAACGCTGTATTATGGGTGTATAGGACCACATGCAAGAAACTTACGGGACACACACCTTTCAGCTTGGTGTATGGACAGGAGGTTGTTATGTCTATGGAGTATATTCTTCCCAGTTTAAGAATCACTCAGATTACAGGGATGACTGATACAGACACAGTGGAGGAAAGGCTAACATAGCTGCTTGCCTTAGAAGAAGACAGATTCATCACCGGATTCCATCAGAAAGTGCAGAAGGCACGAGAAAAAGCTTGGCACGACAGACACATTAAGAGCAAGATTTTCCAGATTGGAGACCTAGTGCTCCTCTATGACAGCAAATTCATTAAGTTTCCAGGAAAGTTCAAGACGCATTGGCTGGGGCCATATCAGATACAACAAGTCACAGAGGGAGGTATCATTCAGCTCAGCTAGCTGAATGGGGAGCTTCTTCCCACATGGATTAATGGTAGTAGGCTTAAGCTTTATAGTGATAGCCACCCCGCCTCTCAGCCCTTCCTTAGCCAGTTTATGGTGGTGCAGATGTCCAGTGTAGTTGAAAGGAGGCATCGCACCGGGAACTAGTCTACACCGGCAGGTATTTTCTAAAGTATGAGGAATCACACAAGGCCGATTAAAAAAAAAAAAAGTATTGTTGTATGCAGGTGATGCGGAGTCGCATCATGGTAGTTCGATGTTTCCCCATGCCACGTACTCAGTTTTGCAACCGACAGAGGGTTAGTCAAGTCAGCATCTGACAGGTAGTTAATGAGGTAATGACTGGTATATCTTACCGTAGATTTGGCAGCAGCGTCACGACCATGATGACATCTAAGGGTGCTCCGCCAAGTTCGTCACAGCCTAGACAGCAACCATAGATGAGGAGCCAATATTAGGTCAATGATGATTCGGGTTCAGAGCATGAGGAAGAATTTCATAGCACAACAGACTACATGATACCATGAGTCGAAGGCGCACCAGAGGTAAGATTTCCTAAGAATGCTAAGTATACTATTCCCATACCACCCATTGATTCTCGAGTAAAGGAAAATGGAGATCTAGTAGGATATGCTGCTGTTGTTAAATTTGTAGATTATAACCTGATAGATGGTAAGACATATCCTCAGTTCAAGCCGGACAACTTTATAAAGATTCAGAACAACCCAAGGACAGGGAGAGATGAATGTGTTCCCCTGTCACATGTCCAGATTCTTGAGCGGTCAAGTCTGCTCAATTTGCTGAGATTACCTCATTTTGGATGGGGTGCAGAGGTTAACGCCATGGTGCGCATTTTACTTTCTTGTGTACACAGAGGGTACCTCTGGTTAGGAAACAAGGTCGACCTGAACGTCGATTTGATACATCGTATCACTGGCCTGTCCAAGATGGGTAAACACCCTGATATACAGATAGCAGGAAAAACCAAAGACTCAAAGTTACCACAAGCCCTAGTAACTAAGTATCAGTTGCAGAGAGGAGGACGGGCTTATGACATCTCAAGCATAGCAAATGAGACACTTAGATTCACCGCCAGTTTGCTCGCGGGTAGACTGCTAACCAAGGTCCGACCAAAGGAAGTTACAGGATCCGTAATTCACCTTGCCATACAGGTCACATAGGGGGAACAGTTCAATTGGTCTCTATTCTTATTGAATATGCTTCAAGCAGATTGCTTGGCATCTCAGGATGAAGCAAACCACCCTTTCCATTTTTCCTGGTTTCTTATACTTTGCACATTTGTCGGATGGAAGGAGCCGCCCCATACCCAGTTTCCGTAGATAGCAGGTGGCGCGCCCAGAGGTGTATGCTATGCTAGCTTATGGGACGCCTACAGCCCATCCAAGAAAGCAGTAAATACGATGGTATTCCATGACTACTATAAGCTGTTGATGAAGGTCATTCAAGAGACACCATGTCTCAGCACGGAGACTGTGGACATATACGATAGCTGGCTTAATTTTATGGCAGACAGCCATTTAATCTATCTGCGACCAAAAGGACTAAGCAGGATGATTGGGCTCCTGGCTCATTTAGGATGATAGCACGGGACATCGAAGGAGTCACAAGAGACTTCGATGACCAATGGAAGTAGGAATGTGAAGATACCGCACCACTATCATCAGACACTGCACAGACAGAACCCCAGGACAAGGACAAAGACAAATCAAACACCCAGACGCAATCTTCAACAGAAGCACCACTACCAAAGAAAAAGAGGAAACCTCCACAGCAAGTGCCATCAGGGGCACAGACAACAAAATAAGGAGAAGAAGGGCCACCAGAGGCACAACAGAAGAAAAAACAGAAAACCTCAAGGCCAGTTCCGAAGACCGCATTGACAGATGATGACTATGAACTCATCACAACAAGGACATGTGACACATTAAAGGACTCCCTTGACGCGATGAAGGAGTTTCAGGAAAAGAGGCAGAGCGCAATAGAAAAGCAGCTTCTAGACTTAAAGTTAATTACAGAGAAGACTGCCATGATGCACATTCCCCCGGAAAAGGCGACCGCCGGAGAAACTTCGACATCATCGATGTCCCCCCAGGAAAGCTTAGCAAAATATCACCTCAATACTGTGTTAATTCCACCAGGGAGTATCTGATTCCCTCCCACAATGAAGGACCCACCAGTTCAGTTTAGGAAACCCATCGAGGTTAACCTTGCAGAGTTTCATATTGACCAGTTGCAAATGATCCAGCAGCAGCTAAGCACCGAGCTCAAGAATAGAGAGCTCGAAACTTACGAGTAGAATACGCAGCTGAAGCAACAGAATGCAGCACTTGCTATCAGTGTTCAGAAAAATACAGATGAAGTATGAACATATGAGGAAAGAGAGCAAGATCTTTCTCAAGTTTTGCAGAGCATTGTATTGGAACTTCCCCAATGTAACATTGAGTTCGCCTTACCAGTTTCGCAGAAGCTAAGAAGAGTAGCAGACAAAGAAAAGGCTCTGGAAGAAACCATGGCTAGGATGGATGAAGAAGTGGAGAAGATGAAGGCAGACCACAAAGTGCAGATCACCGATCTTGAGGCTCATGTACGAGACACCTCCTAGGCAGACCAGAAAGCGCAAGAAGAATCCCTTCGACTCACTACTGAGCAGATGCAATCTTGCATCGACAAAGCACGGTTAGTACTAATCGATTTTACAAACACATGGGCCGAGTTAGATGAGCCGCCGTAGAAAGTAGAAATCCAACAAAGTATTCAGCAGGTAGAGAATAGTGCGGCGGCAATGAAAGAAGAAATTAAGGGCTTGGTAGCTCTTCAGAAGATGAGGAAGACGAAAGAGATGAATCACTTGTAGTAGGAAGCGCAGCAATTAAGAACAAAGGAGATACACATTAATGACCTGCTTCAACCATATCAAGAGCAAATCATAGAGATAGTCGATACGGTTGAGAAGAAAGTGAAGGAGTTCATTTCCACCAGAGAGAAAACTGATGCCACAGAAGATGCCAGTATTAGTCAAGCTTTGCTTGACTCGGCACGAGAGCGTGTCGAAGTGATGTAGTAGGAAGTCGCAGGACTTCGAGACAGGTTGCAGAGGACTTCATAGGAAGCCAAGGGAAATCTACAGCAGGAGAAGCCCGCTGGTGATGGCTCAAGGACGAGCCATAAGTAAGTGTTATGGGACTATTGGAGTAGGGTCCCACAACTATAGAAGAAGCTTATAGTTTAGTGAAGAGATAAGTTTTGGTGGAAAGAAGATAAGACAGAGCTACGATGCCGTAGCACGTTTCCAGCTACAGATCAGAGCCGGAAACCATGACTTTTTAGATAGAGAAGTGAAGAAAGGCAACGGTACCTGAGGGACCGAGAAGAGAGAGCTCACCCACTACATTGAAGGTAGTAGCAGAAGACAGGAGGGCTCAGCGACCCTCATAAAGGAGAAGGAGCAACGAGGCTGAAGCATTGAAGACGAAGGACAGAAAAGAGAAGCGGTGCATAGTACCCATGATCAGTTCCGGGAAGCATGGAATACTGCAGAGAGCTATGGTGTGATGGAAAGCGGCTACCTTAAGTACAGATATGGCCGACTGTCACTAGTTAGGGTTTTGGGTTACTGTTGGGACAAGCCCACAGTGTTGTAATGGCAAGACCTTCAGGATGCCTATAAAAGGATATATTTTGTATTGTAAAAGGGTTGGTTAGTTGGTCAGTTGATTCATTCAGTCATAGTAGTGTTTTGCAGACCATTAGACTATTGTAAAAGATGAGCTCTGGTTCTATTATTAGCAGTAGCAATCTTACTGTAACCAGTAGCTGGCTTATAGAGTATGCATGTAATGATATGCAGGGATCGACAGAGAGGGAAGAGTATATTGTAGGAGAGCAATATAGATAGAAAGAACATCTAAGAGAGAAGATCTTGAGCTGCATATGCGGTGCAGCAGAACTATGTTTTACCTTCCCCTGAGCTATAAGAAAACACAGTTTTGTGGATGTAACTTACATCCTGGAGGTGAACCACGTTAAAATCGTCTGTTATGTGATTGGATTATTTGCTATGTTTACTTATGCATTTCACAGTCATTCCGTGGATTTTGGTTACAATTTAATGAACGGATGTGTTAATTAGTTCACAGTAATATAGAAGGAAAAGTATAAATCACATCCTTTGGCATGTTGTATGTGGTTCATTTATGCTTTGCGTAAAATAGTCACTAGTTGCATTATTGATTAGCCTTGTATGTTAAGTCTTGCACGTCGACATGAGAAACTCTAAGGGTGCTAAATCGCGGAGGTAGGATATCACAGAGAGGTGATACCGCACCGGCAAAGGAGCTGCGGTGCGCGATACCACAGGTTGAGGACTTAGAGTTGGGCAGGAGCTGCGTATCGCATGGTGGGCGGCGATGCGGTAAGGTTGGAGATATCGCGACTCAAGGAAAGTGCACGACATAGAGAAGGACTGCACAGTGGTATAAAATTATACCTCTTGGCTAGAAGAGCTATGAGACAAGGAGATCATGCGATGCGAGCAGAAGGTCACGCAACGCGTAGAGGAAGAGACCTCACAGCTAGAAGAGCTGCAAGTCGCAAGTAGGACTGCTGCAGATGCTGGTCCAAGACGCGTGAGTCCTTGGCCAACCCATTAGAATCACCTCGGGTGAGACTTCAGGCTGCTTTGCGGTCTGTCGCCGAAAGGGCAGGTGAGCTAGGGGTGTTGTTGGTTGATTATAGTAAACCCGGGTCTACCCACACAAACCAACACTCAATCAGGTGCGAGTAGGAAGCCCACTAAATAGCAGATATGTATCTTTAATAAATAGTCAAACATTACATCATACCAAAGAAATTTTTTAGGTCGGCTCAGGTATGAAGATAATGTTTTTTGGAAATGCAGTTTTCAATTAGTATATTATATTGTATATTTATTGAAGGATTTCAAGAAATTCAAATCATACTATTGTCAAAGAAGGATTCCAACTATATATTTTCTATGCTTTCTCCTCCCCTCTACTTGTAGAATTCTTTTTGGACCCAATAGAGGTGAAAATAGGGTTCAAACAGTTGGATGATTTCCTTCTTCCACACAAGTGTGTCCTGGTTAGGTCCCTCTCTAGGGGTCAAACAAGACTAAATATGAGGTTGGAAAAGGTAAAAAATACTTCCATACTACACTGTGTGCAAGTTCCAAGTGTTCTTGAAGTGGACTGGCCCCTCCCATTGGCATCAATAGTGTAGATTGCTGCCTTAGATGGTACATGTCTGTATGTTGGTTATGACCTATATGCCGCCTAGATTTGAATTGTTTTGGCATTTTTCCTTTGTTCTATGACCTAAGGTTACGACAGTGTTTGAAGAATACGTAGAACAATTCCAGGGTTGATTTACTGGCTATTGGGTGTCTTCAAATGCTGCTACAACATTCCATATATGAGGCACATGATGGTTAATATGTTGACAGTATTTGGTTCTAATTTTATTCACAACACTAGGCTGTTTTAAGGCCATTTTCCATGCCTATTTGATTGCCCAAAACATTGATTTTGGGCTGTGAATTTACCCAGAATTTCCACAGACCTATTTATGATGATTTTGTGAGCTCTTTACCACTATTTTAAGATTATTTGATCCTTTTTGCCCATACTTTATTGCTTCCATTTTTCGCTCGCTTTAGGGATGTTACTGTTGTTTTAGCCTCAAGTTTTCCCCAAAATTGATCTAGGGTAATTATCATGACCCTTTGATGCTGAGCATTAGGTTTGAAACATGTAAGAATCCCATACAATGGTTGGAAGTGGTCACTGCTACTGTAAAAACCACCAAGAAATATTAATACTGTTGTCAATTGTTGATTACAAAGTCAGAATAGCCATCATTTGTACCCAAGATGGAGGTATGAGTTTGTTGGAGTGCCCAAGACTACTCTTGAACACTTAATTACCATAATCATGACCATGTCACCCAAAATTTTGCAAATTTCTCTAGATCGCAAGTCTCTGAAACTTGAGCCAAAAGAGAAGAAGCACGCTAGAATTGTGATGTGCAAGGAAAAACTTTTGATACATCTTCACAAGAAGTACTTTCTTTTGATTCTTTTGTAGTTCCTGTGTTAGACCACGAGACTGTAAAATGCAATTTTGGAGCTGAAAATGACATGGTGACAGTAGAGATCCTTGCAGGGAAGGTACCTTCAATTGATACTCCAAATAGGGCTAGTACTAGCTATGAAAATGAGACAGAAGGATGTAAGAAGAAACTTATGGAGGAAAATATTTCCCCAAATCCTTCAATTCAAAATGAACAACACAAGGAAGGGTCCAACTCTGCTATTACAAGAGCATACCATCAACTTGACGAGGTGAAGTGGAGATCTGACTTCAAACCTTTTTTCTGTTGCACTTTATAAGTAACATGATGTCACATCCCCATCCCTCAGACCGGTGAAAGGACGTGACGAACACCACAAGCAACCGGGAAAATAGCCCCATGAACATAAACAGGAAAAATGCTAATATTAAAAATGTAAACAACATGCATAACATGATGCATAACCCATCATAAAAGATGCATAAACATACCAGAGTACATAATCACTCGACAATTCAGCGGAAGCAACACACATTCCAGCATTTAACATGTTCATCATAATTCATTTGACATCAATATAATTGCAGAGATGGGATAGTCAGCAGCACTTATCTTTTGATGAAGAACTCACCTCACAACCAGCTACGTCGCTGCAACGTTCCACCCAACCATAGGCCATCTTGCTCATCAATCTCTCAGCAATGCTGCCACCCCCGAGCTGGGCATGATTCCTCCAAGGATAAGGGTCAATGTAGGCTTACACATAACCAAGGGGATACAATCAGCAAACCAAACACAGCTGGTTTTGACAGGTCTTCAACAATCGGCCAAGCCAGCACAGTCCGAAGACCAACCACTACATACCCACAGCAAAACAATCCCTTCACAGTCCTGTGAAGAAAGCAAACCAACCGGTGACAGTCCCAAACGAAAGGCGAGACATGGCTCAATCCTACAAGACAACTCAGGGTTTTTCTTGGCCCTAACGTGGCCAAAACAACTCAGCTGCAACCCAAAACTAGGGTACTCCAGCAGCCCCAAACAGACAATGGATGATACCAGTGTTGATGTATATGTAACTTTGGAATGTATTATTCTATGTATCTTATGTATTGTAACCCGATGTTTATTCCAGGATGTTTCTATTATTTTTTTGAGTCATGTGATCATGCCATGATGTTTCAATTGGGAGGATTAATAATGTAATCAAGTCATATCAAGTCATTAGGTAAGTCCCCATAGTTTCGGGGCACTTGAGTTATTATACACTAATTAAGGTGTAGGCTCGAGTAAGTAATTGTTAGTTGGGCTGACATGATTGAGTGCACTTCAAGTCAATGGAATAATATAAATAGAGAGTGAGAGACTCTCTATTTATCACTTGTGAAATACATCACTTGCTCTCTCAAGTGTGGCGCACTTTTGGAGAAGGAAATTTTGGGCCTAGACAGAAGACAGAAGAATACTGCTGTATTGGGAGATCTCTTACTGTTTTGGTGCTGATTCTATCTTAGAGGAAGTTGCGGGGTTTTCTCCTTTATGGTTTCCCCGAGGAAAATCTCTTTGTGTCTCTTGTCTCTTGTGATGTGCTTATGTTTATTGCTGTGCTTGTTATTCTTTCAGTGAAAAGATCCTAAGATCATAATTCTAGCTTAATGTGATGAAAAACTAACATGGTATCAGAGCTAACCTGAGAAGAAGACATTGTGCAGCTATAGGAAATAGGGCTTCCTATTTTGTGTATCTTCCTCCACATATTTTCAGCAAAAGTATTCTAGGATGACTCTCCATTGAAGGGTGCATCTTTCTGTCGATGCGCAATTCAATTTCAAGCATTTTCAGTTTCGATGTGGAAATTAGGGATTTCTACAACAGAGGAATTTTTGAGTGACACCAGGATAGGATTATTATACTCATAAAAACTGAATTTTAGAGACCTGGATCAAGAAATTTGGTTGGGTGAAACTCCGGGAAAGTCAAACCCTAGTTTGACCCTGAGCTAGGAGAAACCCTAAATACTAAAACTGCTAAGTTTTGGTACAATCGCTATATTCCTATATTGGAAAGGTATCAGAAGCTGAAAATTTGCAGGGGCCGAATATAAAACCATGGTGAAGCCCGTATCCAAAAATCAGACTCATATTCGCTGTACACCAGGAGATATGATCTCTCCAAGTTAGGGTTATAGCCTCTTCCAGAATTCATCCCTGAACAGGACATCTGGGGAGATATGCAATATATTGAGCTACAGAGGTCCAAATGGAATTCCTGAAGATGTTTCAAAAACGGAACGGACTTTAATTTCTATGGTATGAATATCAAACTCAGAATATGAACCAGTGACACATGGCGTGCTGTACAACTTCGTTGTTCTGAACAGTCCTGTAACAGGTCACCTTGGGAAAAGGATCATAAATCCCAAATGGTGAAATAAAATCTGATGAAACATATGGTGTTGGATCAGGGACATGCTAGGTTACCTCAGTGAGAAATTTCAGACACAAATGAGCATTAATTTCGGATATATCATAGAAAAATTAACAGGAATTTCTGCAGAAGAAATTGGAAAATTAGGGCTTCCTGTTCTGGGAGCTTCCCTCCACTGTTTTCAGAAAAGGAGTACATTGGATAGCTCCATTTGAAGAGATCTATATGTTCATCCAATAATATCTAAAATATTCCATGTTTTGAAATTTAGGGTTTCTGTGACAAACCCTAGATTAGCGAACTCCAGGACAAGGATGGACACCTCAAATCGGTAAGATCTAATCCTTTGCTATTTCCATTTGAGGTTCTCATTTCAATATGATCTATCACAATAGCTTGATGATAAGCTTGGTAAAGTTGACAACTTCCAAGCATAGAAGTATTTGATCTCTCTGAAGAAACTGGATTGGACACCTACATGAGTATAGAGGTTCCAGTTTCAGAGGGAGACGAGGCCAAGAAGACATCATGCTCATGCTGCAGAGGATGATGAACCATACAGAAAGAGATCCATATATGAAAGTGAAGATTCTTCAAGCGAGGATGAATCTGTTCTGATATCAGCTCTCACAGGTAACATTACTCATGGAAATGATGATTGGCTTATAGACAGTGGGGCTTCCAAACATATGACGGGATTCAAGGAATCCTTTGTAAGAATGTTAGACATGAATCACCACACAAGGTGAAACTGGGAGATGACTACTAATATCCAATAAAAGGTAGTGTAGAATCTTCATACAAGCTAGACTCTAGTAAGTCTCTAACAATGAAAGAAGTATTGTTTGTTCCAGGACTCAAGAAGAACCTTCTCTCCATTTCAGCATTGATGCAAAAGGAATGCGGGTTGCATTCATTGATGGTCAAGTCATCATGTGACCAAAAGGAAAGACTATCGATGATGCGGTAGTGATTGGAGAACAATAAGGAGGATTGTAAAAATTGAATGGCTATCCTAAACAAGACTTGATCCATAACACAATAGAGCCAAATGAGCTTTGGCATAGAAGGCTTCCACATGTGCATTACAGAGCACTACCTATTGCAAGCAAAGCTGTTGAAGGTCTTCCAGAATTTAAAGCTATTTGAAGGGAAGAACAAAATCAGAATATGACATAAAGAAACCAGTTGAAGAATGTGAAGATCCAGAATGCAGAGACCATGAATTCATAAGAGTCTCTCAAATCAAAGAACAACTTGAAGCGGTAAAAGAAAAAGTGAAGAATGCAAAAGTGGTGATGGCCACCTTGAATGGCCTCCCTGGATCATGGAATTCATTCATGTGAGGAATGTGTGCTAGAAGGAAGTGATTACTTTCAATACACTCTAGAAAGAGAACTCACAATAAGAAGAAGCTCAAGAAGAGAAGGTGGGAGCAACTGAAGATCAAGCTCTTTCCATCCAAAGAAGATCCCCCAAGGAATGAGGAATATGAAGAACTCAACTCTTGAAGAACTTCTTATCCACCTTAGTTTTTGGATAAGAAATGATGCTATTATGAATGAAGAATATGATGAAGTTGAAGGCTCAAAAAGGAGTATACCCTCGAAACAAATAAAGATAAGTATTCAATTCTTATTTCATGATATTGTTTTGTTATGCATTTAGTTATATTCAGTTGATGTATTATGCATGATAGGATGTTTGCATTAACGACAGTATACTACTAATATGCATGTGATGGGTAAGTAGCTCATGGTGCTATACAACTCTCCATTGCTACTTATATAGAATGAAACCTCCTTGCTGACATATTGGATTAGTGCACAATCTCAATGTTGTCCTGGTAGAGATGGAAGGCATCTAGAAAGTTTCAGTGAGACATGCATGAATGTTGTATTGGCTAAAGTAGTTGCATGATCATATATTTATGCATAAGTAGTTGCCAGTATGAATATTCTTTATGAAATGTTATAACCATACAATTTCATTTGACTTGTAGGAAAGATCGCATACATAATCGCCTACAAGAAAAGAAGAATGAAGACTTGTTCTGAAGAACAAGTGACATCAGTTCAAAGACAAAGAATAATATGATGAGTGTAGTGACATCATTGATGCAGAAACTTCTAGCCACCAAGAAGAAAGGGAAGATCAGTTCAAGAAGAATGATGTCTGGGTGTAGTATCGAAACCTGAAGAGAAGTTCATAGTTCCATCATGCAGTAGATGGAAACATCATGGGATACAAAGCAAGATTCGTAGCATGAGGCTTCTCATGAAGAGAAGGCATAGTATACAAAGAAACATTAACAGCTAATAGAAGTGAAGTCACATGACATGCATAATCATGTGTGCAAATGAAAGAAGGATTTGTACGAGTTCAGAAGACACCCATGGGATAACACATACATGATGAGCTTGATGAATATCTTAACCTTTGCTACAAGGTTGATAGAGGATGACAAGCTCACAGATGGGTGCAAGATGAACTTTTGAAGAAGTTCAAGATAGAGGATCTTAGTATCCAGTGATCCTAGATGGATACTACTTGTCACTCCAGTACATAATGTTTCAGTGCATAGACTACGGAAGATAGAGGGAGTATGATGCTCCGCTTCAGAGGGAGTGATTGGAGAAGATCCTGAGGTTCGACATGGTACGACAGGATGGGTATATTACTAATGATTCTAGGATTTACTGAGAGTAAAGTGGATTCCAACCTTTGATCCAAGGTTGAAGGTGGAAGACCAGTGATGCTCTTGTTATGTGTCGATGCACTACTATTCTAGGTATGGAGGTGTGGCAGATTACAAATGGAATCTTCCTTAGACAAGGGACGTATGCAGTAGAGATCCTAAAGAGGTTCGAGATGATGGACTGCAAGGCTATGGCTACACCTATGGCATCAAACCTAAAGCTATTGAGTGATGCTTCATCAGAGATGGTTGATGCTAGGATGTATCATTAGATGATTGGGTCATTGATGTACCTGACGAACACGAGACCAGATATTTGCTTTGTTGTGAACACCTTGAGCCAGTATCTAACAGATCCAAGAAGTGTTCACTTGATTGCTGCAAAGCATATTTTGAGGTACCTGAATGGTACAATTTGATTATGGGATCAAGTATGGTGCGAATCAGAAGATTAACCTGGAGGGTTATGTTGATTCAGATTGGGCAGGCAGTGCCATCGACAAGAAGAGTACTTCAGGATGTTGCTTTAGTATGGGATCAGATGTGATCTCTTGGTTTAGCAGGAAGCAATCCTCTATGGCATTGAGTACAGCTAAAGCAGAGTATGTCATAGCTTGTTCAGCTAGTTGTGAGGCAGTATGGCTACGGAAGCTACCGTCTGATATATTTGATCTCCCTTTGGATGCTACTTGTATACACTGTGACAACCAGATTTGCATGAAGTTGTCAGAGAATCCAGTGTTCCATGATAGGTTGAAGCATATCGAGATCAAGTACCACTATATCAGGGATATGGTGTAGAGAGGAGCAGTGAAGCTCCTGTATGTTGCGATAGAGGAATAGATAGCTGATTTATTGACGAAGCCATTAGCTAGGCTGAAGTTCGAGTACTTCAGAGAGAGACTTGGTGTTCTCCAGATCGAGGCTTCCTCCCAGATAAAGTGATGAGACCCAGAGCCATTCTGACATGGTGAGAGGATTGGTTCCTTCCATGGTCAGATGTAAGGGCTAGGTCATTCCGTTATGGTGAGAGGATTGGTTCCTTCCATGACTGATATGAGTGCTGAGATCCATAGCCATTCTGACGAGCAGGTCAGATGTAAGGGCTGAGCCATTCTGTCATGGTGAGAGGGTTGCTCCCTTCCATGTCAGATATGAGTGTTGGCCATTCTGTCGACCAGGACAGATGTAAGAGAAATTGCCATTCTAGGAATGGAGGCACTTGGTCAGTTACCAGGAACACTCAGTGTAAGAACTAAGCAGCCATTATGATGTGATAGAGGGATGTGTTCCCACTTGATCAGATGTAAGGCCTGAACCATTTTGTTCATGGCTAAAGGATTAAATTCCTTCCATGTCAGATGTGACTGTTGGCCATTCCGATGAGGAGGTTGGATGTAAGGGCAACTACCATTCTCTAGGAGAATGCAGGTGCCTGGTCAGTTATCGGGTAGCTCAATCGAGGAGGACTGGGGGCCATTCTGATATGATTGTTGGTATGTGTTCCCCTCATGATCAGATATGAGTGCATGCCCTTCCATCATTGTGAGTAGGATGTGTTCCCGCCTGGATGGATGTAAGTGCTGAGCCTTGTCACAGATGATAGTAGGTGTGTCCTATCATGCTGGTGACTGTAAGTGCTGTACCATTTCACAGATGATAGTAGGTGTGTCCTATCATGCTGGTGACTATAAGTGCACTACCTTTTCACAGATGGTAGTAGGTGTGTCCTACCATGCTGGTGATTGTAAGTGCAGAGCCTTCTCACAGATGGTAGTAGGTGTGTCCTACCATGCTGGTGATTATAAGTGCTGAGCCTTTGCACAGATGGTAGTAGGTGTGTCGTACCATGCTGGTGGATGTGAGCACTATGCCTTTCCACAGATGATAGTAGGTGTGTCCTATCATGCTGGTGGTTGTAAGTGCTGAGCCATTTCACAGATGATAGTAGGTGTGTCCTATCATGCTGGTGAATGTGAGTGCTGGGCCTTTCTGATGGGATTGTAGCTTACTACATGATCAAATGTGAGTGCTGGGCATGCCTTTCTGACGAGCAGGTCAGATGTAAGTGCTGGGCGAAGACCTACATGAGGGTAGGCCTACAACTAGCATGAAAAAGGGTTGGCTCTATAGAACTTCCTATGATGAGAAGAATCATGAGATAGCACCAGTGTTGATCCAGATCGAGTGATGATCCAGATCTAGTAATGATGATCCAACAGTGATGATCCAGATCGAGTGATGATCCAGATCCAATCCAGTGATGTTGATCCAAATCGAGAGATGATCCACATCCAGTGATGATGTTTTATGTTGATCCAGATCGAGAGATGATCTAGATCCAGTGATGATGTTTTATGTTGATCCAGATCGAGAGATGATCCAGATCCAGTGATGATGTTTTATGTTGATCCAGATCGAGAGATGATCCAGATCCAGTGATGATGTTCTATGATGATCCAGATCTAGTGAAGATGACTTGAAGACAAAGATGACTTGAAGACAAATATGAATTGAAGATGAAGATGACTTGAATATGAGATGATCTAGCTGATACAGAGAAGAAGACCAGTGCTAAAAATTGTGTCGAAAGAATACCTTCCTAGTTAAGAGGGAGTGTTGATGTTTTATGTTGATCCAGATCGAGAGATGATCCAGATCCAGTGATGATGTTTTATGTTTTATTATGTATTTGAGTCATGTGATCATGCCCCGATGTTCCGATCGGGAGGATTAATAATGTAATCAAGTCATATCAAGTCATTAGGTAAGTCCCCACAGTTTCGGGGCACTTGAGTTATTATACACTAATTAAGGTGTAGGCTCGAGTAAGTAATTGTTAGTTGGGTCGACATGATTGAGTGCACTTCAAGTCAACAGAAGAATATAAATAGAGAGTGAGAGACTCTCTATTTATCACTTGTGAAATACATCACTTGCTCTCTCAAGTGTGGCGCACTTTTGGAGAAGGAAATTTTGGGCCTAGACCGAAGATAGAAGACTACTGCTATTTTGGGAGATCTCTTACTATTTTGGTGTTGATTCTATCTTAGAGGAAGTTGTGGGGTTTTCTCCTTTATGGTTTCCCCAAGGAAAATATCTTTGTGTCTCTTGTCTCTTGTGATGTGCTTATGTTTATTGCTGTGCTTGTTATTCCCTTAGTGAAAAGATCCTAAGATCATAATGCTAGCTTAATGTGATGAAAAAATAACAAGCAGCAATCCACAGTCCCAAAACAAAGGAGAAGCCAACTCCCAGCATGGACAGAGGAGAACACAGCCCATGGATTGGCAATCCACAGTGGCCCAAAATGAGTTTGGATGCCACAACCAACAAAACACAGGGAATACAATAGTCCCAAAATGTAATCAGTGAGCACAGCTCACAACATGGAAAATGGCTCCAACAGCCTGTGCGTGAGAGCAACTTGCACCAGACCCCCAAACACAAAGGAAAACATATGCATGGGCCACAAATCAGTAAGGAAACTTACACATAGTTCCTGAGTGTAGAAATGGCTCTTGCCCCTGAAAATCCTGAGTGACAGCCACGATTTCACCCGTTCCCTATGTGAGGGTAACCAACACAAAAATCCTGTGCATGAAGAGAGAGCAGAACGTCTCTCTGCGTGAGGGTCCCAGTTTGCGCATGAGGAGAAAAAACTTATCCTATGCATGTGAATCAACCGACCCTCGAGAGGAGGAATGAGCAGACCATGGGCAAGAATGCCTAGCCGTGGAGGAAGTGGAGTGAATGCAGTCGTGGGTGGAGTGGGCGCATGAGAAAGGAACTGACAGTCCTCCACAGCCACCACCACTTCAGCAATAACTGCCCCCAACTAACCCAACAAAAAAATAAAGAGGTTGGGAGAGTTTGGATGAGGCAAGAAAGGTGACAAATCAACAAGGTGGTAAAACATGGGTTTTTCCCCAAAAACCAAGGTTTGACATCCCCCACCCCTTATCCTTTGGAACCATGCCCGTTTCATTCAACTTTGCACTGCCGTAGCTAGTTGTGGGTTTATTTTATTTGATGTGCATGTTTACATGATGCCGAATTATAATGTACCAAATGGCACGATAAACGATCGGCAACTATCCCCATTGCTGAAACACACACGCAACCAAATCATTGGTGGGGCTTTTGCCTTGAGCTCCTCACCACAATTAATTACAATATATACATCATGCAAACGGGGTCAAAACCAGGGACATTACATTCCCCTCCCCCTTGGAGTAACACCGTCCTTGGTGTTCCAGTACATATATATACAATACATATATAATTGCACATCAAAATTTCAAAATTGCAAATCTATCCCACATTCAATCATTCATGTTGAACGTTCAATACCAAGCCTCTCGGCTTCCATGGACTTCTCCTGCTGGTTCTCAGCTTCCAGCTGATCCCGAAGTCTAGGAACTTTGTGGCTATTGCCCTCATCATGTTCCCTCATCAGACAGTCCTGGTGTAAATGATGTCCTCCGCATCTCCAGCATTTCACTGGCTGCTTCATCTTTACCTGCTCAATTTCCTTTGAGTCTTCATGCCTAGACCATTTCCTATCGGGTCGCTTGGACAATTATCCCATTGCTGATCCACCTTCCTTTCCTTTATCGATTTCTCCCATAAGGCTTTTCACCTCCCTTTGCAAACCAATAGAGTCTTGCAAAATCTGGTGGTTCATCTCATTCTACCTTCTCTGTATCTTGAGCATCTCCCCAAGATTCTCCTGGGTCTTGGAAATCATTTGAAGGAGACTTCCAGCTAAGTCCAACAACTTTTGATCTGTTGCCATATTCAATGTGCACCACTTGGTTTCACTTTTCTCACCTGTGAAATGCACCATTGAAATTTTATCAGACCAAGCATAATATAGACATTAAAATCAGTTAGTTAATTACCCAATTGGCATGACAGTCCAAGCCTCATCGAGGAGACTTTCATATTTTTCATGCCTTCCCAATAGGCACACGAGCTCATTCATGTCCATTCCTGGGCAGGGAATTAACTATTCTAGCATTCACAAATTTACTTACGCAAATACACACATTTCATTCTCAATCATACATGCATTCAACAATCCTTTGTTTTCACAATGCATAAACATATATATATATATATGTAATCAAAAGGAAAGAGAGAGCAGTAAGAGTTTTTCCCCTCTTTGTGTTGTTCCATCCAGGAACCCACATCACCACATTGGCTTTTCATGATCTCAGCCTCTTTCACTTCACTGTGAATGCTGGACCAATCCTTCTTGGTCATGACACTTAGTGTCTTTGGTCTATTCCAGACCTCTAAACCATGGAGTCTCTCCACATGGTTTGTCTCGGCTGCTAAGACTCCCCCGTATTACTAGTACCTTTTTCATTACCACTCAACCAGAGCTTTCCAGGACAGTCACATGTCCACATGCATCTCTAGGATGCTCTCATAGTCCTCGCTTCTAGCGACACCTATATCCAAACATTGAATAAATTCACATGTTTAGTTTATTCACATCAGTTTTTTTATTATTATTATCTTGCTCTAGAGATAAACATCATAACCAATCATATACACATGTATAAAAATAATCCAATACTTATCTATATTGTGCGTTTTCTCATTCGTCCACAGGATCCTGCTTCGCCTTGCAAGACTTGGGATCTCCTATGGACTTAGATGTTAGGTCAGCATGACGGCTGCTCCACAACATCAAATATTTAATGTCCAGCCAGTACATTCTCATGTCGACTGGGCTTGGAACTTTATCATGACCGTTTCCAAGTCTAGGATCTACTATGGATCCTTCAGCATATCACAGCCCATCAAACACTTATACCACCATACACTTATATCAACATACACTTATATCAACAATAACCCTTACTCTGCAACCCCTCACAACAACCATTTACCATTTTACCTTTACCTTTACCTTTACCTTTAGCCTGTCAACACAAGCAACACAAGCAATACAAGCAAACTCATCAGCATCATTGCTCAAAAACTGTAATCATATTTCTCCTCGCTCACTATCAAGTATTGAGACATTGGGAGTGCATCCACTCCCTAGAGTGTAATCAACATCGACAACCCTTTCATGACTCAACATCAGAAAAGTGCGCACTCTTCTCTAGTGTGTGCCATGTAGGCCCTATTCATACTCAAGCGATCGGTCATCATGGAAATAAAATCAAACACGTTCTGCATATGGAATTTAAAAGTTAAACATGCATATTCATAGCAAGGGTCACATAACACTTATCCATTTTCCGTCGCAGTATGCCTTTGTTAAGGAGGAATGGAGGCTCCTTCCTTAAGTTAACATTCCCTCAGTTTGCCATCCCAACTCCTTTTACATTTCATATTCACACATGTCTTACCGACATAATTTATGCCATCTCACTCATGTTACTACCGAACATGCAGTGCAGATGAGACATTTCTCAAAATGTGTAATGGCGTTTCACCCGAAACCCATTTCCAAGGGGAAAAAATTCCCATGAAGTTTGGCTCTTGCAGGTCATCACACATGATCTTCCTGCAGTGTGTACTCCTGACACATTCATCGAATAACCAACAGTCAGTTATTACCTGATACTACAATCCCAATTGATTGATCCATAACCAAGCAATGACATTGGTAATCAAATTCAATAAGAATTTGCAATTCTATCTATTACAGGAATTGACTTGCTCAATTGTGGGTTTCTTGTAAGCAGCACTACCATGCCCATTATAATTTATGCTTACTAACATAACATGAATACCCACTTACCATGCGTCCACCTGACACAATCTTACACAAGCTAACAGTGATTAGTAGTTGTCAGCAATTTCTTAAATTTGAAATTCACAATCCAAATTTAACAACCCATCATGCATGTCAACTACTTTCACAACCATGAGACTTCTTCTCATAAATGGTAGATTTTGGCATTGGTTAGGGTCTTACCTCTCACTTCCATGCTCGAAATAATCTACTTGAAACATGCTTTTCAATCAACCAAACACAATCTTATGCAAGCCAACAGTGGCTAGTGGTTGTCAGCAATTTCTCAAATCCGAAATTCACAATTCAAATTTTAACAACCTATTATGCATATCGTATGGTAGATTCTGGAATTGGTCAGGATCTTACCTCTCACTGCCATGCCAAAAATAATCTACCTAAAACATGAGCTTCAAACAACCAAACACTTGGTAAGTCTGGATGCATATAACCTTTTCATTGCTACAACTATCACTGAAGCATTTTCAGAATATAACATTCAAATACTTCCAGCTGTTAGTCACATCAATATTACCAAAACTCATTTTCTTCATGCAATCATCATCATGCTAACATTGAAAGGTATAGTCACAGCATTCATGCAATTAAATGAAGTGGTTAGATACTCCTTAATTCACAAGCGTATCATTCATACCACCTTGCTCTTCCATGGAGCATTTCTGGCAGCCAATTGATCATGACTATCCTCTTTATGCACTTATTATCCTGCATTCATAACAGCCTTTGAAACAGTTCCAGAATCATCATCAATTCATCATTTCATCCATTAGTTATTCACAATATCTCATGCACTCATCTCAATACATTCAACATACCATGGCCTAGCCATGTCTACTCACATAGGATGCATTATTATAATCAATATCATCAACATATATAGGCATGACACCTTTTTATATTCCAGCATCCACATGGTATGAGGTCTCTTACCTTTACCAATCCATGGAATTCGTCATAAGCAAACTCTTACCTGCATGGGTCATACTTACACCCTTGACATGACCAATTTGGTTGGTCCTTGCAGGAGATTGCAGCGTTTGCTCACCAACTTTTATCCTGGACTTGTTGCTTGATCCCTTTCTTCATAGGGTTGCTGGTCACATTCATCAGCATCAGCAACATATTCAGCTAGGTCCATGTCATCGTTGGTTTTCCCACTAATGCCAACATCAAAGCAAGGATTATCATTAGTGGTTCATATAGAACATATAATTTTCAATACTCTTACCAACATGCAATATCCTATGCATGTAATACATATCCTCATGCATTTCATGCATAAAACTTAGGAAACGTAACATAGTTAGCAAGACAAGGTTTTTAAGGAAAACTTCCCTTTTCCAAATCCTCATCCTTGCATGGAATTCCTCTTCCACATTGCAGCTGGTTGACTTCATAGTCCTTGCTACCCCCAGGCATGCAATTGTCCAGATTTGTCCATTTGATAGAAGCGGCTATCATTAGCACTTTGCTGCTTCATGCTCAGATTCTGGTCACTTATTCTTGTTCTCTACTGGATAAGCTTTCCAACGCCTATCCATATGCTCATTCCGACCTCAGGTGTGAAAGCCACGCCACTTCTAAGAGTGAAAACTTTCACCCAATCTTAGGCAAAGCACACAACTGTATTTTTGTCCAGAATACTAACTTCAGCTACTAGAATGACTTCCTCTTTCTCCTTTTCATCCCATGAAAATCCACTGAAAATAGCTCAAAATTCCACTGATAGACAACTCAAAATTCAACTGAAAACCGTCAAAATTCGCTGAGAAATCCCACGAAAAACTCAAAATTTTCTTGCGTAGAATTGGCTCTTGGAACCACTAATTCTTCCGCAATGGCGGCTCTCGAAACACTTTTTCTTCCGCAACGGCGGCTCTCGGAACACTTTTTATTCCGATTGGTGAACTGAATTTTAACTTAACTTCTTTCTTCGTTAGTGTTGGTGGCCTTTCCCATCGGAATACTTAACGCTTTGGCTTCCGCAACGGCGGCACGCCAATCAACTATTTCTTCCGATAGCTGATTTGCTCCCAGACTTAGAAAAATTTCCAAATTTCTCCCTTGTTCGTCGTTTGATTGGCTCTGTCCCTTCTTTCTGTCGCTGACTTAGTCCTTTCCGCAGTTGCAATAGCGGCCCACCAACTCCATTCATCTTCCGATCAGCCGCCCAACCTGATCAGCATCGGAATACTTTTACATCAGAAGCCTAATGGCTTTGGCTTCTGCAACGGTGGCACACAAACCATTTTTCCTTTCGATTGGCTGCTCTTTTCTCAAAGAAATTTTAACTTCGAGCTTCGGCGGTCTTTTCCCTTCGGAAGGCTTTGTGCTTTCACTTCCACAACAGTGGACACTCAATCGCTTCTTCTTCCGACTTCGGGCCTTAGACAAATTTTTAACTTTCTTTCTTCATGTCGGAGGCCTCACTCGTCGGTCGTGAAGTTGTTTATCCATCCGCAACGGCGGCTCACAAACAACTTTCCCTTCCGAAACTGTGGCTTGTGAATTGCTAACTCCTTCTGCCAGTCAATGATTTCTGCCTTAGGAGAATTTCAACTTCCGGCGTCGGCGGTCTTTCCACATCGGAAGCTTAGTGCCTTTGTCTTCCACAACGGTGGAAGTTTACTTCGTCAAGTCTTCCGATTGGTGAACTAACTTTGATCCTTAACCTTTTTGATGTGTCGGCGATCGGTGTACTTTCCTGTCAGAATACTTAACAGTTTGGACTTCCGCAAGGGCAGACGGGAAACCTCTAACTCTTCCACTACAGTGGAAGCCCACTTCACCAACTCTTCCGCAATGGCAGAAGTCAACTTCACCAACTCTTCCACAATGGTGGAAGTCAACTTCACTGATTGTTTCGATGGGGGGTCACTTAAACAAAATTTTCAAAATTCCTTTCATCGGCAATGGGATCCATTGTTGCATTGGCGGTTTAGTCCCTTTAGCAGCAGCAATGGTGGACCGGAAACCGCTAAACCTTCCGCCTATCCAACACTTAGGTGATTTTCTTTGAAGTTTCCAATCTGATTTCTGCTGGGTAGGAAGAGGTTCTGCATCTGTCACTGCACCTTCTTGGCACATAAAGGACCATTGTTGCAACCTTGATCTCTGATACCATACTGTCACGTCCCCATCCCTCGGACCGGCGAAAGGACGCGACGAACACCACAAGCAACCGGGAAAACAGCCCCATGAACATAAATAGGAAAAATGATGATATTAAAAACTTAAACAACATGCATAACAGGATGCATAACCCATCATAAAAGATGCATAAACATACCAGAGTACATAATCACTAGACAATTCAGTGGAAGCAACACACATTCCAGCATTTAACATGTTCATCATAGTTCATTTGACATCAATATAATTGCATAGATGGGATAGTCAGCAGCACTTATCTTTTGATGAAGAACTCACCCCACAACCAGCTACGTCGCTGCAACGTTCCTCCCAACCATAGGCCATCTTGCTCATCAATCTCTCAGCAATGCTGCCACCCCCGAGCTGGGCATGATTCCTCCAAGGATAAGGGTCAATGCAGGCTTACACATAACCAAGGGGATACAATCAACAAACCAAACATAGCTGGGTTTGACAGGCCTTCAACAATCGGCCAAGCCAGCACAGTCCGAAGACCAACCACTGCATACCCGCAACAAAACAATCCCTTCACAGTCCTATGAAGAAAGCAAAACAACCAGTGACAGTCCCAAACGAAAGGTGAGACATGACTCAAGCCTACAAGACAACTCAGGGTTGTTATTGGCCCTAACATGGCCAAAACAACTCAGTTTCAACCCAAAACTAGGGTACTCCAGTAGCCCCAAACACACAATGGATGATAGCAGCAATCCACAGTCCCAAAACAAAGGAGAAGCCAACTCCCAGTGTGGACAGAGGAGAACAAAGCCCACGGATTGGTAATCCACAGTGGCCCAAAATGAGTTTGGATGCCACACCAACAAAACACAGGGAAGACAACAGTCCCAAAACATAATCAGTGAGCACGGCTCACAACATGGAAAATGGCTCCAATGGCCTGTGCATGAGAGCAACTTGCACCAGACCCCAAAACACAGAGGAAAACATATGCATGGGCCACAAATCAGTAAAGAAACTTACACATAGTTCCTGAGTGTAGAAATGTCTCTTTCCCCTGAAAATCCTGAGTGACAGCCATGATTTCACCCATTCCCTACATGAGGGTAACCAACACAGAACTCCCATGCATGAAGAGAGAGTAGAACGTCTCTCTACGTGAGGATCCTAGTCTGCGCGTGAGGAGAAATAGCTTCACCTATGTGCGTGAATCAACTGACCCTCGAGAGGAGGAATGAGCAGACCATGGACAAGAATGCCTAGTCGTGGAGGAAGTGGAGTGAATGCAGTCGTAAGTGGAGTGGGCAGATGAGCAAGGGATTGACAGTCCTCCACAACCACCACCACTTCAGCAATAACTTCCCCCAACTAACCCAACAAAAAAATAAAGAGGTTGGGAGAGGTTGGATGAGGCAAGAAAGGTGACAAATCAACAAGGTGGTAAAACATGGGTTTTTTCCCCAAAAACCAAGGTTTGACATCCCCCACCTCTTATCTTTTGGAACCATGCCCGTTTCATTCAACGTTGCACTGCGATAGCTGGTTGTGGGTTTATTTTATTTGATGTGCGTGTTTACATGATGCCGAATTATAATGCGCCAAATGGCACGATAAACCATCAACAACTATCCCCATTGCCGAAACACACACGCAACCAAATCGATGGTGGGGCTTTTTCCTTGAGCTCCTCACCATGATTAATTACAATATATACATCATGCAAACGGGGTCAAAACTGGGGACATTACACATGAATTACATAGCTATGGCGGATCCATCTGTCTTAGGCTTGATATTACTTTGTAGGCACAAGGGTTACTAAAAATTGTTGTTTCAACAGGCCAGTTGAAGGAGGCCAAATTAGCTAGGGTAAATTCTTTTACCATATGCAAATTACATATAATGTTACATCATAGTTAAGCAAATATTGATCTCTTATGTCCACTGTTACAGATGTTTCCTCTTTTTATTTCTTGTCTTCCTCACAAAATTAGGTTTTCCCATTTCCTTTGTTCCTAAAAAAATGAATTTACCTACCCTTGTAACTGCTGGACTTTTGATTTGGTTAAATTTTTCATTTTCACTTTTAAATTTTGTGAGTTTTAAACCTATGCAGAGAAGAAAAGCATACAAATTCTCTTAAGAAAAATAGAGATCACAACACATCATTCACACATAAACACAAATATTTACCCTTGAAACCCTTAACCAGGAAAACCAGAAAACCTTGGAGCCACACCTCCTATTTTCTCTTCATTACATGATGAAATCCTCACAATACAAAATATAGGTATTCCGCAACATCCAAATACCCTAATCCATTAACCCAGATTAGAAAAAGGCTCCAATCCCTTAACCAGTATTAAGTTACATATTTTTAGACAAATTCTAAAAATAGCCACAAACAACTATAAATAGCCATAAAATCTATAATTAGCCAAAAAAATGTGCTCGTTGCGCTTGCATCGAAAACAGGGCCTATGGCCTATTTTCCTCGAAGGTGAATTTCAAATCGCCGACTTATATTCCCAAGAAGTAAATATTTATATTCGGTATTTCAAGTGAAATCAAAATCTACATCAATATCCCTGGAAAGGCCTTGTAGCATGTATTTTGGTCATTGTACAAAAAATGCAGCTCTGAAAATTACTTCATCTTTCCTATGTGCAATTATGCACATTCTCCTAAGTTCCTTTGAAATAACATTTCTTCTCATAAAAAGATCCTTTCAGATCCACTTCTATTACAAAAACCAAAAATCAAGAAGCTACTAAAATTCCTCTGTCAGAATTCTACACTGGAAATTACTAATAAAGAGACAAATCCATACTGGAAATCTGAACCCCCTCTCATAATTCTTGAATAGTTAGGGACCCCTCCTGCACTGGCACATCCTCTTTAGAGCTGATCAACTCTTGTATCGAATTCTCTTTATATATTTATTATTGACGAAGGAATTCTCATCAAAATATTGTTTAATCTCCAACACCAGATTCATTACTAGAGTTATAATAGAATATTCTCAAATATGCATCTGCTATGTGCCCAGTCCATCAGAAGCTTGGAATCTCTATAGACCTACAAATGTTTATGTTCTTTTTCCTTTTCTACCTTCATCATAATTCAAAGGCCATACAACCCAACTCTACTATTTGTCCCTTGTTCTACAACATACTTAAAAATAAAATAATGAGAATAATTAATGCGTAGAATGAACCCAACCACACACATTCTTTTATGTCATTGACAATATTTATTGGAGAAATGCTAGGATTTTTCATGATAATTTCTAGATTTGGTTTCTCTAGAATTCTTTGATATTTTTCTTTTAAAGGATTTCAACTCCCTTTAATGGAGGCTCAAATTTTATGGGCTGCCTAGGTTGTATTTAGTTCTGTTATTTGAAAAATAATACTATTTTTCGAAAGCCACAAAGAAAGGAAAAACCTTGAAAGCTTTTTCAAATTTATCAGATAGCCATTAGAAAAAAACAATCAACCAAATTTGACTGATCCCATTTGTTTGTTCCAGAAATAGTTGTAATAATTCATTCCAGGACAACCTTAGATAAAGGATAATAGACCAATAGATGATCCATTGTTTCCTCAATACATTTACACAAGATTCACCCACCAGGGGCCTAGGACCATTGAAGTTTCTTTTATTTCCATTCTCCCATGAAATCCAAAGAAAAAACCTTGTTTTGGGAGGTCTTTTCAAATTCCTAACAATTTTACATCACCAAACTATTTCTTTTGACTGCAAATTTTCCACCCTTGATGAGTATCCCATTTTTTTGGTTGTATACTCACATGTTTCTTTATTTTTATACCATTTAAGTATGTACTCTACATTTTCTCCTTGAAGGTTCAATGCTTTTGGTGATTTCCAATCTTGAGATGATCCATTATATCCATTAGGAATTGCTACCACTTTCAGAAATAATATTCCAAATTAATGAAGATCATTAATAATAGCTTCTGACTTATCACATATTGAAATAAGAGGAATTTATAGCAATTTTTATTAGAAGGCATATGACATGTGTGTGTGTAAGAACACCAATGTAGATCCATATTGACTTCATATCTTTTAACCAAAGAGAGATTTTCATTTTAGTTTTTGGATCCCTCTCGGTGCCTAATAGATCTGAAGTTAAGATGGATCTATGCTGGTTATGAGATACTTGTATCATTTGAAACATTTAGTGTAATTTGTACCTTTTTTCTCCAAGGAAATCCTCACAGGGAACCCAAGGGATGTTTTCCCACTTTTAAGGATGGAATACATAGTAAGCCTATACGCATAGACTAGTTCTCCTCACCCACGTGGATTTAAACTGGGCACCTGCTAGCACGGGACTAACCAAATTCACAATAACATATATTGGTGACCACTGAGAACTGCATGGGATAACCTCTTGGTCTAGGTTTACTTTGTAGGTAATGGGTATTTAGGTTATTATTTTATAGAAAAAAGAAAGCACTCCATGGTATTCTTCTATCGTTGATTCTCGAGATGTAAAATCTTCTCACTATCCCAAATCAGAGAAAGACATAGTTTCACTGCAAATTATGTTCCAAAATATTAAATCTATGATTTATCATACATTTGATAAAGTCACATGGAGCTTATATTAACGTTTTCTATTTTCATGGAGTGATTTATTTATTGCCATTACTTTGGTGAATACCCTTTCTGAAATATTGGGTCCAATTTCATAATGTTCAATGCAGTAAATATACAATTTGACCACCTTATAATAAATTGGATCACCATTGACATCTTAGTGCCTATTGGATGGGTGCAGGATTGGAAGGTTTGCAAGTATGTTTCTGTTGACTTCAATCTAAATGCTAGAAATGATAAAAAATATATATTACATAATAGCCACTATGATGTTTTGGCCATTTTGTTACAATTATCAAAACCCCATTTTTGACAATATAATTATTTGATCCATGCAATCAATGTCCATACCCCATAGGTACATGTAATTCTTCTAATTTGTTTTCTTCCTTATTTTAGTGTTCATGCTGCTAGTTCATATGTTGTCATCTTTAATTGTCTGATTCATGTGGTAGGAAATCCATGCAGTGGATGGAGTCTACTAGATTTTTGGGACTGATTCCTTGTCTTAGAGCATGGAATGATTTTTTCAAGCTTCATGTGTCATCATATTGTTATCAAACAATTTGTATGTAAAGATTTCATATACATGGAAAATGAAGAAATTCACCACATGATAAGAAAACGAACTGTACACTTCTTTGACAATTCAAAACAATAACAATGCATACTAGGGACTGATTTTTAAAGGGTATTTTTAGATCTATAACTTATTTGAAATGACAACCACTTACTATTAAAATAAATATTCTCAAACTGATAATGACTGGGACGAATGGCATGGCCAGAAGATGGTACACAATAGTAGAAATGTCTTCCACAAGGTACAGTCTCTTTATGTGAAAGGTACAGGTTGGGGCATCCCTTTTTAAAGGATTCAAAACTGATATGAACCTTGACACCATCCTATCCTTTGAAAATAATTGAGGACATATTTCTAATCATCCACAGTGTTGTTAGTATCCCACACACATTGACCAAGTCTTCAACCAAACTCATATAAGTGAAAAATTTATACACTGATTTGCTTAGGGACATTACAAAGTATGTGAGGAAAATAGAGGGGGCATGTATATGCGGGTTGATTTTAATGTTTAGTGTCCTTCTAGAAGGTTCTTTTTTCTTTTAATTATTTTGGGATGACTAGGGTATGGCCTAAATAGTGATGAAATCAACCACTTGGCCTAAGATAGCCAGGTGGCATTGTCCATTCATGGTGTGGCCACTTTTGGCACAAACTAATTCAAAACCAGTTGAAACAACCCAGACAGGTTTGAGTCAAAACAGGTCAGAACTAGCATTTTTTGATAACATTTTTATATGCACGATCTTTCTTTTCATTGCTATTGGCCACTTTTAGCACAAACTAATTCAAAACCAGTTGAAACAACTGGTCCAAATAGGTTTCAGTGAAAACAGGTCAGAACTGACATTTTTTGATAACATTTTTATATGCACGATATTTCTTTTCATTGCTAGATGTAGAATATTGTTGTTTTATTTTTTGGTATAGTTATTGAGTTTTCAATATATGATAAGATGACATTAAAAACAAAATAAAATAGATAGTTTGGCTATTGAAATTTGGAATCGATACGAATATTGAAATGTTTTGAGGGAAGAATCAGAAACATAAATATAATTCACTAATTTACAAGCCTTCCACCCATTCTTATGGAAATTTAAATAACTATTAATTTTTATAATATTTAGAGAGATCTCAGAACATAACATAAATGTCTTGAATATGATTGGTTAGAAATTTAATTAGTTCATCTTCTTGGTTTTCAATGTGAAGTCACTCAATGGCAGGTCAAGACAAATAGATTTTTATTCTAGTAGTAATTCGATGCTAGAAAAGTACAAAGTATTATGTAAAACATTTTAAATTGCAGAAAGATACGATTGGTCTCATGTTTGTTTCATATATATTAACTCATCTGTTGTTGAAGAAATATTTCAGGATTATAGGGTGCAAAGGGATGAAATTCATTCAAAGAAGGAGAGTTTAATGGTCCATATTCGTGTATTGTCACAAATTGCTGAGAGCCAGAATAAGCCAGAAGATAATGATACTCAAGCTAGTCAGTTTGCATGAGCTCTAGAGAAGGTGATATTCTCCTGTTGTTTGATTAATATCTTTTTCCATTTGAAGTTGCATTTGGAAATTCATTTTCAAAAGTATCTTGAACTGGAATATTTATTTAATCCACTCAATTTCTTGTTCTCCTACATGTACATGCACATCCAAATATGGGGTCATGTTTACTGTCATAGTCACAGTCATCTCCACGCTAAGGCTAGGCATCCTCCAAGTTTGTTTGAATTTCATAGCTTATTACATAACTAAAATAAAACCAAGTGATTTAAAAGAATGTTATAGTCATGTAGGTTCCTTTCCTTGTATGGTCGTGTTTCCTCCCAGGAAATTATTGTGAGTTGAGCATGAACGTTTTCGCCCTCGCGGCTAAGCTAAAACTGAGTCATATTGGTTGGAATATTCATGTGCTAGTGGAAGACCGAGGTAATTATTTTTATAAGTAATGTGGTTAATTTCTCAAATGGAAATGGGTGGGCGAGTGAATCCACATGAGTCCTTTAGCAATGGCTTCCATACTTGTTGTGTTGATCATGATCATGCATGCATGGAATGGCATGATATGTTGTAGGTGAATGTAGGAGAGGATATAAACTCATATAGTATAGATTATACATTTTCATGGATTGTACCCTAAAAGGAAAGAACATGACACAAGCTTTGATACACTACATCAAAACATTTGGATCGACAGGAAGGTTAGCGAATTATTTAGTTTAAATGGTTCTAAATTTGAGCATATTTTGCACTAGCTTACAAATACAGTCAAGGTGAAAATAATATTATACTGCAACTATATTGAATCCAATTAGAAGTTTATTTATTTTTCTACATGATTTATGTTAGTTTGCAGTAAAAAATCTCTTTTTCTATAAAAATAAAAAAATTCAAAAAATTTTGCTTTGAAGGTCAATTGTACTCTTTGAAATATGCCCTTCAACATGTAACCATGGATCTGGTTAGCTCCCCAAAATATTTATATATTATGAATAAAATGAAATAGAGGGCCTTTTAGCTAGAGCTAAAACCTTACGCTAGGAATAGTTTTCCACCATCTTCTAATCAAAGGCTATTTCTAAACTACTTCAGCAAATTATGTTGATTAGTAGTTAAGGGAAAGAAACAAAGGGTAAGAGAATTTAATTTCTAGATTTAGAAGAAGCAACCTCTCCCTCCATCATTTATGTTCCTAAGCACACATTGGAGTCCATTCAATTCAGTTTCAACTGCTTCTGCATGACCTCCACCTTTGATTTCTATCAAAGAGCCAAAAAATTTCCCACTTTCGCTTGGAAATCCTTTGGCAGTCTTCTTTCCACTATCAAGGATTTGGATTAACACCATTGCCTTCTTCCTTTGAGGGTGCCATTTATATTATATGACAAACCTTTTTGGGAAGAGTAGCTACTATTTTTGGAGGTTGGTGAGTAAATATGGTTGTGCTCAATTTAAAATGTTATAGCCATGCTTGGATTCATGCCAGAGTTAGTGTCTGAGCCACTATCACTAAATGCACTTCCTCTGAATTATCGAGTGTGATTACCTTCATGTATCTAACTAACCATCCAAAGAATTTGCTTGATATGAAACACATTTACCAAAGAGATCTCCAATATTTGGTAGCTCAATAGTAATTGCCCAAGCTAAGCACATATTTTCATTGCTTTCACCACAAGGTTCTGATCTTTCTCCATCAAATATTCCTGTAACTATTTAAATTGTTTGGTTTTCAATTCTCTTGTTGACTAGGCAATCACGAGTTTGTTTAAATTCCCTTAACATGATTGACACTATCCTTTTCAAACAAGTCAAGGATGTGATTAGTCTTCGGTATCTTGTCCTTCATTTTTAAGTGGAATTTGTGTCAGTTCATTTTAACCACATTTGGTAAGGATTGAAATCACTCCATTTCTCAAATTTGTAATTCAACATTTCCTATACTTAATAAATCTCAGGATGACATAGTATCATGCAAAGAGTAAAATGTTAATGACTCATAAATGTTGAAAACATTCCTTGAGATCACTTGAGATTAACACATTGTGGTGAAACATTAATCGTTCAAACATTACTATAATAAAAACAAATATCGAATCAATTCCAATCTTGTATCATTAGTAAGTGTCAAAATTTTCTGAAATTCAAGTGCTGATATAAATTTTTTGAGTGTCAAAATCATACACGACAATCATTTCCAGCTCTTTACAAGTCCTATTTTCGCTTGAAAATAAAGGTATTTATGAACTAAGGTTTCTTACAATCATTTTTTCCAAGATTTAGCATCATTATATAGTGTGTTGATGACTTAAAATTACAGTAGTACCCTCTTATTGCAATATGGTGTAAACAATGGTTATGTTTTGCTTGAATATCATTGTATTCTCATTTAAGGATGTGTCTATTGATTTTTCTAAGCAACATTGAGAGCCATTCTGTTAGGAGAATGGGGCCACCTGGACTTGGACCACGATGAAGACTCAACCCAGTGTTGAGTGACCATTCTGTTCAATGGTAGATATCTGGTCTGGGACCTTGATGATATAGACCCAGATCTGCCCTGGGTAGACTCAACCCAGTGTTGAGTGACCATTCTATTGAATGGTAGACATCTGGTTCGGGACCGTAATGTGGACTGGTCTAGTACTGGTAGACTCAACTTAGTTCTGAGTAGCCATTCTCTGGGATAATGGAGGCTCTTGGTCTGTTACCAAGTAGTTTACCAAGGGTCAAATTATGCAACCCATGGATGAGGCACCTGGTCTGTTACCAGGAAGGCACTATAAGCCCTAGATTGGGTCTAGGCATGTGGGACATTCTAACCCTTGATCTATGGGCTTTGTGTATGTCTCCAAGGATTAGTTACCCTTGGTTAAGTTACCTTAGTACCAGATCTAGGTGTCACATAGAATGTGAGATAAAAGCATTAGTAACTCTCTTGGTTTATGATGATGTACTTTTGGAATCAAGAAGACCGTAAGTAATGTTCATAGGGGCACTTGGAAAAGGTCTAAAGATAAAAGTAAAAAATACATAAGTACTTTTTGACCACAAGTAAAAGTAAAAAATGCGTAAGTACTTTTTGACCACAGGTAAAAGTGAAAAATTCATAAGTACTCTTTTACCACAGGAAAAAGTAAAAAATACATAAGTACTTTTTGACCAAAGGAAAGGAACCATAAGTAAAAGTTAAAAATACATAGGTATTTTTGGACCACAGGAAAAGGACCACAGGTGAAATTCAAAGTTACATAAGGAATTTTGGTAAAAGTAAAAAAAAAAATCAATAAATGACCTTTTAGACTACTGAAACGTAAAAAGGTGAAAATGAAATCAGGACAAGAATAAAATATTATTATTTTATCTTTCCTAAGTTTGGCCCACTTATAAGTGAATGAAGATTATAAAAGAAGATCAAGTCTTCTCATTATTACACACACACTTGCTCTCACAAGTACAACTGCTCAAGGTTGAAGAAAGAATATTCGATGATTGTGCCCTAGCATGGATGATTCTAGCTAGGGAATCATCATCCTCCATTGAAGACAAACCCTAAGCCATGATTGCTTATCTTTTCTATCTAAGGGTTTTACCAAATACTCATCTTCAACTAAGTTCATATCTAGGGTGATCATCTTCAGATCTGGGAAATAAAATTCATATTTAGGGAAACCACCTTCAGATCTTTAGATCCAAGAAACCATTCTCTGGATCTGGGCAACCAAGTTCAGATCTAGGGAAGCCATATTCAGATCTGGGAAGCCAGGTTTATATCTAGGGAAACCACCTTCATATTTTCAGATCCAGGAAACCATTATCTAGATTAGGGTAACCACAATTCAGATCTGGGAAGCCACCTTCTTTACGGGAAGTCTTCCTTCCATTTTCAGGTAGATCTGTGATTTTCGGGAAAATCTGTGATTTTTGGGCATATCTGATATTTTTGGGCAGATCTGATATTTTTGAGCAGACTATTGTTTTGGACAGTACTAATCTTTTTCAGTAAGATATGGAAATTTTAGGATCGAGGATTTGGGACCGTTGTTCTAATTTTCACTGAGAAAAATTACTGTAAACTATGGTTAAACCCAGATTGGGGTTTGAGGATATTTTTGAAGAATTTCTCAGTCATCTCATTTACGAGATGAGCTACTAATGCTTTTTGGGGGTTTTGTCCTTTGAAGGTTTCCCCCGTGAAAAACTCTTGTGTCTATTGTGCTGATGTGATGAATGTGTTTTTTCTTACAGCACTTGTCATTTATTACTGAAGTTGATCTGCAAATTTTTTTAAGTATTTATGCTAATGCTAAAAATTCAACAGTGTCTTCATGTCCTCTTATCATGGGGTCTCTTAATGGAGTATTATTAAATACCAAATCTTAAACAAACACAATGGTTGCTAGGGAATAGTGATATTTGCAATCCCATTAAGCCAATTTCTTGATTTTTGTTCAAAATTACTAGAAAAGGTTTATGGATTTCATAACCTACTTGATCATATATTGTGAAATTATACAATCTATCATATTTTGTCGACTATTAGATACTCAAATTTGTGTATTGATCTTTTTTACCATTATAGAGGACTCTGTAAGTTAGGTTCCCAAATTCTTGAAGGGTGCTAGCTCAATGGAAGAGTGCCTACCTTACAAGCATGAGGTTGGTGGTTCAATTCCTCCATGCCCTAATGATATTATAATATGGGTTAAAAAAAACTAAATTAGTAACCAAAAAATAAGAGATAAGTGACGAAACAATGAGAGATAAATGACAAAACAAAATGACCAAAATTTGTATAGAAAATTACTGAAAACGACTAAATTAGTGACCAAAAAATCAAAGATGTGAAACTAGGCATTAAAAAGTATGCAACACGTGGTGCTAATGATGAAGTAAAACATGGCGTTGATATGGTAGAAAAATAAGATGCGAAAACTAGGCATTAAAAAGGATGCAATATGTGGCACTAATGATGAATCCAAACATGACTTTGATATTGTAGCAAAACAAGATGTTACTTTGGATGCAAAACATGGTGCTACATAGGAAGAAAAATATGGTGCAACAATAGAAGAAATATTTGGCATCATTTTGGTAGCAAAACACGATGCAAAAAAGGAAGCAAAAATTGGTGCAAATTTGGAAGCAAAAATTGACACATATTTGGAAGTAAAACATGGTGCAAAATGGGATGCTAAAGTGGTAGCAAAAATGGATACAATATTGGATGATAATTTTGATGCTAACATGGTGCTATTAAGGATACAAATATGGCGTTAACAGGGATGCCAATTAAGAAGCAAAAGCAGACACTCACTAGGAATAAAAGTAGGACATTATTTAGGAAGAAAACCTCGACGTTGTTTAAGAAGCAAAGGTGGACACTATTCTAGAAGAAGAAAAAATAGACGTTATTTTGGACGTGATAAAGGATGCTATCTAGGAAGAAAACAAATGTTTTTTGAGATGCTTTAAGTTTTTTCCATGATGCATCCCATTTAACGTCTAGTTTAACCACTCAATGTAAAAGAAAGTTACACTAAAAAGGGATGCTAATTCCAAGATTTGTTGTAGTGCTTTCCCATTGCAACATTAAAAATACTTGAAATTGTAACCACAAATCAATGTTTTAATGTCTCTAGAAAATATACATCATTGACACAATGCTTTTCCTACTAATGTATAAACATGAAAAATGCATTTTTCTAAAGAGACACAGTTTCCCTTTAATAGGACACCTCAAATTTTGTCACGGGTTATCATACGGGTACTTGGGATACAAGAGATAGGTCATATGACTAAAAAATAATGGTTGTCCTTTTTTATTAATATTTTTACAAAGTTTGTCATTGATATAACGTCTAGATCCTTCTTCTAATGGTTTTCCTTGTATTGATTTAATTGGTATCTAAATTATTCCTTACGAGTTCCTCAAAGGAGAAGCACACTATTTAGTATTCCACAACATTGTATTATAATGTATCTATGCACTATGCGTTTATCAATATTCTAAGGCCCTTTCTTGATAATGCTATCCACGTTTATTTTTATAGGAATCATGTTATACTCAAATCCCAAAAATGGTACTTGTCTTTTTTAAGATGACTAACTGATCACTCTAGTCTGCGCATAATCCTTGTCCATCCATAAGTTTCTCGAAGAAAATTTGCACCCATCATTTACTTCCTCTGACACATAAACTGGAAGGTTAGTTTGTCTTCATCATTGCATATCCCACCATATGAATTTCAAAATTACTGTACATTCATCATGTCAAGGAGAAATATATATGGGTGCATCCATGGAGTTGGGTTACACTTTTTGGCAAGGCGCTTTCGGAAAAAACACAAAAACGTACCTCGATCGAGGTCATAACACCTCGATCGAGGTTTTAACAAAACCTCGATCGAGGTTTTCAGAATACCTTGATATAGGTTTTAATACCTTGATCTAGGTTTAAAAAAAACCTTGATCTAGGTTTTAAGACCTCGATTTAGGTTTTAAAAAAACCTCGATCGAGGTTTTAATGCCACGATCAAGGTCCTTGTGCAATTTTTTTTATAAAAGGAGGTTTAAATGGTAGCTTGATTGAGGGTTTAATAAAACCTCAATCGAGGGATGTTAATACCTCGATCGAGCTCAATACCTCAATTGAGGGCCTGGAAAATAGAGATTTATCCCTCTTACAAGAAAATCAATGTTTCTTTGTGTCTTCTAGGGGTGTAAACCCTGCCATTCATGGCATGTAACTGAGCAGAGTTCATACTGATAGATTCATCACCGAATCCTCTATCCATTGAGGTATCATGCATGCATTTTGGAATTCATATGTTTTTTTTTAATTAGTTCCGAAACTTACACTTAGAAAACCTCAGAACAACTTCAAAGCAGCTCAAAGAAAAATACACAGGGTAAAAAATACACATCCAAAAATTTCTTAAAAATGCACAGCCCACACATCGACGCGTCCTCTTCAAAAGGGTATCTTTGGTTTTTCAATTTTTGAAAACAGCGAAAAAAATGCTGGGATCGACACACGCATATAAAATGATGCTGAAATCAGATGTGGTCAGTTTTGAAAAATAATAAATAATTGTTTATTGCGAAATACATTAACAAAAAAAATGTAGACCCGAGTGCATTTTGTGTATATCATGCTCGTATATATATTAAATTATTAATGTAAGATTGAACTATTGGGGTTGGACACGAGCCACTTATTAACTTCTTCAAATTTTTAAGGTCACATAGTTCATTAAATGCGAAATTTCACACATTAAATGAGATCGGAATATTTTAAAAAAAATATCATTGGGAAGCCAACATAATATTCTACAATTTGTTTATTTACTGCAAGTCAAAATTCACATGGGATATATACGTTTCGAGGGCTTCTATCCAGCACATGAGTAAAAAAACAAGTTTTCATTGCCAAATTTGGCCAAAAAGTATTACCCACCTTCATCAAATCACCCATATAATGATTTATTTTCTAGTGGAAATTGCTTTAATATACATTCAAATTGTCATATTTATCTCCACATTGGTGGGAAAACAAGGATTATATATATACTTACAACTCATCCTTTAAAATATAAATGACTCAAAGTGCCAGAGGGAAACTCTTCCTTGATATTTACCTTATTGCTTTCTATTATCTGTAACCACACAATCCTTAGTTCATACAACTTGTACCTTCTTATTTATTTTCAGCCCATATAGGTCCAAGTGTTGCAACTTGAGATCTGATACCATATGTAACATACCCCAAATCCCTGAATAGATTCTTGGGGTGTAGAGTATAAAATTTCTTGTTATAGAAACATTTAATCACACCTATTAAATTAAACTCATTTTTTACTTAACCATAACCATTCTTTTAAGATTAAGAACCTACAAAATACAATCACTCTAATGCTAACCTACATAAGCAAATCTTATTGAATACTATAATAAAACACAACTGTTACATTAGTCACAAGACGATCCTTGGAATGAGATAACGATTACACATTAACCCTGTATTTTAATTATGGTTAACACTCTCCATATCAAGATACCACATTTTGTACTTGATCTCCTAGGTGCAACCATCAGAGAGGAGGTATGAGTTTTCTGAGTGGAGCAAACAATAATGATAGTTATGCTTTAGATGATAGCATAAACTAACTTAAAAAGTATGGACATATACATCCGATTTACTCTACACTATCTTTCGAGAGTTATCCCAATGCCTTTCCACCATTGGGATACAACTTCTGCAGCCACCACTTGAAGTCATGTAACTCAATATACATATTAGTGCTATAAATCAGATTATAAATCCAAAAAATGTAAGCTACATACTAAGCTTGAAAAGAAGATAAAAATAATTCCCTAACAAATCTAACCATTACATATACTACTTTAATCTGAATAAATCTTGTATGTCGAAAGCATGTCTACAACTTTCCTCCCAACCATAGGCTTCATTCGACGTATGTTTATCCATCTAAAGACACCCCCAAGATGGGAAACGAATCCACTAAGGTAAGGTTATAAACATAAAATATCCAAGTTTCAAGTTAAGATAATGTTATAACCTATGGGATACCTTGCCTATGAGTATGAGACTTATAATTCTTAGTCGTCATAGCATTTGAAATTTTAACCATTAATCATGACTAAACCCTTATCATGTTTTGTCCATAAACAAAAGGGCATGCCAACAATATTGCTTAATTGAATGGATACAACTAACTACAAAAAACTCCCAAGTGTATTAGTAAGCAATGTCTCAACCATTTTATAACAACCTTTTCCCTACCATTTACTTATACCAAAAGTATTTATAAGTTACCTATTATATTCAAGAGGGTAAGGATAATCATATATTAAGATAAGGACCTTCCTTAA
>LPNX010134389.1:0-80606 GCA_001517045.1 Pseudotsuga menziesii
TTTTGGGAATCGTTATGCAGAGTCGAAAGACAGGCACCTGGTCTACGAGTTCTTTGATACCTCGCGGGGAGGATATCATCCCCAGATGGAGCCAGTTGTTAACACATGTATTCAACAAAAGAGATATAAGACTAAGGGGAGGTAAGATTGTGTTGTTTAAATACTTTGGGTTAAAGGCATAGTACAAAGGAGACCTGATAGTCTAGAGAGAAGCTGAGTTGAAATAAATCCTGAGCTGTGATTGAAAGGAGGAGCAAATCCATGGCTGATACTCCTTCCGCCCGTCAAGACATGCGAGTAAGATAAGGGAAGTTCGGGCCTTTAGCCGCCTGCACACATCGGGGGTTCTAACATTTGTTCGAGGTTGATCTATGGCTCATGCTAAATTCGCCGTCTGAAAGTGCAAGGCAGTTAAGGAAATGGAGGACCGGTGGAAACACATATAATCCTCTCAATCCGACGGTGGAGGGACGGAATCGGATCCCATCGGCGGTCGGGATCGATTCCGCAGCTGGAACTCGCTCGACGGATAAGCGTCAGGGCTTCCAACGGAAAGGGTGCGTGGAAGTTGATCCAACGGCCGAGGATTGAAGACAGCATAGATCGACGGATATGTTGGTTCCCGGGAAATTAACGTGCAAGCGAAATAACCTTTGAACCACCCATTGGAATTGGTTACGTGCCGCTTGATCCGACGGTTGGAGATCAGAGCAAAGTGGATCAACGGCTGACAATGATTCCGGAGTGGGAATTTGCGCACCCGATAAACCCACAGCGCCCGGCGGAATGTGATACGTGTCACAGGATCGGGCGGTTGAGGAGCGCCAGGCAATCTCATCGACGGCCGAAAAGAATTCCGGAGGAGGAACAAGCGCGGAGGATAATCCCGGATTGCCCGGCGGAATTTGGTACACGGCGCTTGATCTGACGACGCGGGGTCAAAGGCAGATCGCATCGACGGTTGGGAACGATTCCGCTGAGCAAAGTTGCTCGACGGTTAAAAGGGAAGAGCCCAGCAGAATTGGTAAACAAAATGTGATCCGACGGCCCACCCGCGAAGGCAAATCAGATCAACGGCTGCGGATAACTCTGGGACCCAAAGTTGCGCGATAGTTAAAGCGAGAAGGCTCGGCGGAAAAGGACATGTGGCTTGTGATCCGAAGGCCAGGAATTTGCGCAGAAGAAATCGGCGGTCGGAAATGAACCCGGAAGAGAAAGATGCGCGGCTGTTAGAGATAGGTAGTGGTTGCGGAAATAAATGCTTCCCACGTGTCTAATCAGGGTGGTCCTATAAAGGCAAAATTGACATCTTCTCTGATTATTTTATTTCTTGGGACCCGGCGAAAAGGACCTGTCGATTTCGGCGCTTCCAGTTGTCAAGTACCAAGGCGCGTTCCGAGCACACGCTTTCACAGTGAGCCAGGTAGGACCTCAAAACCTGTAACTATTTCGCCCAATTCGTGTTATAAATTGAGAAATGGACCAACAGAGCGAAGCTTCTGTGTCTGGTCGGGTCCCGGATGAAAGGGAAGAATTCTTGGTAGATAGACACAGAGGTGTCTGCGACCCTTTCCTGTCTACAGGAAGTGTGTCTGGCAGTAAAGAAAGGTTATGGTCTTGTTTTTTGCAGGGAAATGATGTTCTAAATGTGTGCAAGTCCTTTTTATACTTTTTCGCCCTGGAGCAAACCCTCCACTTCCCTGAATTTGCCGAATGGTGCACAGTAAATTATTCTCCCTCTCAGAGGGTCATTGTGAGTCAGTCTGCATCTAGGGTATTGTGTAAAATTGATGCTTCAGTAGTTAGAGAAAATCTTAGTTTGCCCGAAAGTTATCCTGGAAACCGTGAGTCTGTGAATGAAGCCATCCTTGCTGAGTTTTTCCGAAATTGCCCAATCGATGCTCGCTCTCGATTCCTGTCAAGTATCCTGAAGGAAGGTCAGTCCCTGGAAAGCCTCTCCTTACCTTACCCCTTGCACGTTTTCAGATCTGAGGTGCAATTAGTGATGTCTTTGGTTTGTCAGGTGTTGGGTCTAGATGACAATTGTCATGTAGGTCATGTTGTCCTTGGTTTCCTGTTAAAGGTGAATTCTTTGAGTCCCGAGTCCCAGTCAGCTCCTGTGCTTAATTTGGACGAGTATCTTGCCGAGGCAATCCACCTCCAGCTGACTGAGTTTCCCAAGGTCCAGTTTTTTAGATTTCAATCACACATGCTTAACATGTTGATATGTTCCAATGTTACCGAATTGAAGTTCTTGAGTACTCTATCCTCTTCTGATTTGCCAAGGCAAATCCACTTGATCGAATTCGCCAATTCGATCATGTCCGAAGTATACAGGATCTTGTTTGATGGAGAATTGCCCCGGGTCTTCGATGAAATGAAATATTTGATGCAGTCCTCACCCGAAGGACGGGTGGGAGACTGGTTCCTGTACAAAGATTACACTGTTTTGAGAGTGTACGGCTTTACTGGTCGGCCTTATAGGTTGCCTTCTTTTTTAACTCCAAGAATTTTTTCTCTGGAGTTTATGAGACAAAGGTTGTTATCAGAGGAGGAGCACTTCGGTGCTTTCAGAAAATCTTTGAATATTAAATTTCCTTTTAAGGTCGGCCCTTTCATTTTTAAAGGCAAAGGTGCCCTGACATGTATAGAGAGATTGATGGAGCCCATGGAATTCATTAAGGATGTAAATATGAGCTACGACCCCCACCAGGTGATTTCATTAAGAAAGCAAGCAAATAGGAACAAACCGTTTGAGCATCAAACCGTTGAAGGGTTATCTAAGACAGCTAATTTGCTCACATTTACTGACGAGACCAATGCTGAGGCAGAGGCAAATCCTGCATCTCGTTCAGAGATCTAAATCACAGAGGGTGTCAGTATTGCTGCCAAGAGGATTTTGGCCGAAGCCCAGAGTATGGATGTGGATGAACAAACATCCCATAAGAAAGCGAAGCTGCTTGGAGGTGGTGAGATCGTGGATGAAGGGGCGCCCGGAGTTTCCAAAAGGGCTGCTTTGGTTCCCCTGAAGACGGTACAGGTTAGTCAGTTTTCCTTTAAAGATTCAGAAGGTGATATTAACAGTGTAGAATCAGGCTCCCTGTTTAAATCAAAAGAAGAGCTCAAATTGAGCTACCTAGAGAAGAGGAAGCAATCCCTGGAAGAAACAAGAAATTTGCTCCCAAGGGTAAGGAACCTGCATAGTTCTAAAACATCTCTAATTTCTGCTAGAGATACGGAGAAAAATACTTTCAAGATGGCCATTGTGAATGATAAAATAATGTCCAAAATAGAGATCCGTCTAGATAAAATTAGTACTCCAGACAAGATACAGTTACACAAGCAGACCAGCGACATTCTTTATTCGGACCTGTTGCAAGCCATGATGCGGATAAACAAGTTGGAAGCATTGGTTGACAAGTTGGAAATCCAATTGAGACATGAGAAAGTGGAAAACAAAGCAAATGTGGTTTAGGTGAAAAAATTGCAAGCAGACATCGTCAGCTCAGATAGTACCTAGGCCGTAAAGAGGTTGTTAGAAGAAAAGGATAATGCCCTGCAAGTTTTGAAGAAGAGGTTGAAAATGCCAGGCTCAGAACATGTCCAATCAGCTGAATTGCTAGCCCTCCAAGAGGAGAAAGATAAACTCTATCAGGAAATGATGGAGCACAAAGGGAAGGCTGGAGGGCTACAAGAGGAAAGGGATAGGTGGAATGCCGAGAGGGAAGAACTACTGTCCCAAATTGCAGTGATGAAGAAAGAGCAGAATGTAGAAAAGGAGATTATGGACGAGCTAATAAACCAGACCCCTACCGGTGACGACTTATCCATTGTAGATATCCGAAAGCCATTAGCTGATTGTTCTGCAGATGACCTGTTGGAGTCTATGTCCCAAGTGAGTTTGAAGGAGGAGACTATTAAGGAATTGCAAGCCGAAAATGAGAGGGTGAAAGCCGAGTTAACCAAGGTTAGTGAAAGCAGAACGCAGCTCTTGCAAGACAAGAGCCAATTGCAACAGAAGGTTGAGGAACTGAAGGAGAAATGTATAGGGAAAGGCCCCCTTCAGGGGGCAAAGCATATCATCTGGGACACCCTAAGTATTGAGATTACCAAGTTTAGGCACTAACTTAACTATATTGATGATTTGTGTGGTTTGATAGATTCAGCTCAGCAAATATTGAGAGTAGTAAACGAACACATGGTGAAGAGACCTCTCACTACCGCCCAAAACACCCTGGATTTCCTGAATTCGTTAACATATCAGAAGTTGCATGATATAGGCATAAAGGACAGAGTCTCAATAGTCCTGTCAGCAAAGAAAATCGTTCACAAGCACCAGTTAATGAAGGTAGTTCAGGACAAATCAGAGGAATTGATGGTAGAGGTCAACAGGTTCAAAAAAGAGTTCGAAAGGCTGTTCGAAGAAGGGTTGCCATGCTTCTGGAATGAAAAGGGTCGACTGCTCTCACAAGAACATTATAATCACCTGATTGTCAGGGCTCGTATGGACCATTCAAAGTTTAATGAGCTGGAGAAAAGCCTGTCGGAACAAACCATTGTGGACGTGCTAACTGAAGATTTCAAAGTCCTGCAGAATTTTACAGCTATCAGAGCCAGACTGCCTAAGAAGTCCTATGAAACATACATGGAGCTCGAGGTAGCCATCCGGGAAATGATGGAAAGCGACACCCCAAGTGTCGAGCAGTGGAAGGCTATAGAGCGGCTGGGAAAAACAAAGTATACTCTTCCTCCGTAGGAAACAGGTGTCAGATACCGAAGGGCTGATGAAGCAGGGACGTGGAGCTGTGTGGCCAAGTTTGTTACTCAGTTGATGTGATACTCTATGATCTGTTAGGAATGGAGTTGTAACAACTTCCTAGTGGTGTAGGAAATTAGTTACAAACTCTAATTTACGCTAGTCATTCTGTTGTTGATCTACTGGGGGCAGACTTATTATTTGATCTATATATTTGTATCTTTTTATGAGATGGGGGTTGGATCCCATCAAGAGAGTTGCTGGTTTGGAAAGACATATCTGTTTTGAGTAATAAAGTGAATGCATGAGAAGTTTCCTATCAGAGATTCATGTGTCATTGACGTTGCAGTCTGTGCCATTTCCTTTATGTGCTTGTTATCTCCTTTGTGTAACACTCCATTTTGTTCTTCTTTCGTATCTGGAATGCAGTGTTGAATGAGTAGAATTCATATGTTTATGCTCTATTCATTATTTCATATATTATACGATTTTTCTGCTAAAATTGATATGGAATTCGTCTTAGACGCTCTGTATTGATGAACTATTTTCTCATCTCTTCCTTTTCACCCAGATCAAACTTAATGACTGTAAGGATGTGATTATCTTGCCTTTGATAGTTCTCATGTATGTATCTTTATGATCTTTTACGTGTATATGACTCCATGCCCAATGGATGTGTGATTGGTTTCAGCCAAATGAATGAATGTTTAACTACTGTTTATCATTTGATCTTGTAAATTTTATGTTGAGAGATCCCTCTCTGGGAGAAACCCTCGATTTCCCCCTAAAGTGGTTTTTGCTGTTACCTCGGGGTGTACCTTCTACAACCTGGGTACATTCTGAGTGATAACAAACTGGCGCCGTTGCCGGGGACGAAAGTGCATATCTGCCCCGGGAGAACGACAAGGATTGAGAGAGATTTTTATGGGCAAACAGGGATTTCGAAAACAAAAGGAGGTTGTACATTTTCCCTGGCGACTTCACTGTGAAATTGTTTCAGAATTCAAGAACGACATCCTGGCTTCAAGGAGACGTACATGAGGTAATTATGATACCGAAGTCTTGAGGGGTTTTGAGAACCCAGAAAATTTGTTTAAAAGAAAAAATAAAGACCAGGTAGATTTTCCTTTGTTTGGCCCCTCATCATCACTAGATTCTCATGCCGATACAGAAGGGAAAGTCAGTACTGTGCATACCCTGTTGAGAACTAGATCCGAATCCGACCTTAGAAACCCTGAACTTGACTCTCATAGGAGAGAATCTTATCTGTTGGACTCCCTCTGGAAAGACTTGCAACAAACCTCTAGAGCCGAAACATCTGCCTCTGTACATTCTCAAAATACTTCAGTTCCGGTAAACCCACCCAGACCGATGGCCGCTAGGAGAGTTATAAGATCTATGGAAGAAGCCATTATTCTACTGTAGAGAATGCAGTGAACCTATAAAAAATCCTGCAATCAACACAAAAAAGTAACCGTAAGGTCGGACAGCCTGCACATTTTAGGTTTTAATCACACCCAGTATAATTGATCAAGCAAGCTTGATCAACAATTCCTTAAATTGGGGTATAAAGTGGTAAACCTTCTGCTTCTGGTGCAGTGCTGGAATTTGAGCTTTTGCTCAATTTTTCATGCTAGATCCTTCAGAAATCATGTTTTTATGAATATTGAGCTTCGTCTCGTCGTGGCTCTGATACCATATTAATTCTATCACAACAATATTGAGACAAAGCACACACTCACAAGAGATTCAAGACAAATTAGGCATGAAATGATGTAACGGTACTGCAATAGGAGGTTGTAGCTCTGTATATTCAATAATAGAATGAATGATACAATACAATGTCATACAAAATGCATGAATGCCAAGCCAATTGGAATTCACTAGGAGGTGATTCGAATTGCATGGATGGGTGTAGTTTAACTGACTGTTAGCCAACATTGGGCACACTTAGTGAACCACTAAAGTAGCCATAACTGACTCTCACTGAGTCCTAACTAATTCAGAGTGCAATAGATGACTGAGTCTAACTGAATGTAACTCAGACACATGTCACTTCATGTCAATCAGTAGGTGGTAGCGCATCATTAAATCCAATTAACTCACTCAAGTTCATCTCAATCAACCCAAAATAGACAATTGCATGATGGAGTCACCTTTACAACTAAGCTTAACTGATTGTTAGGTGAACCAACAATCAGTTAGCAATTAGGTGCACTTATGACACTCAAATCACCCCAGAATTTTTCCCTGTTTGAAGGAGGAAGCCCAGTTAGCCTCCCCGATTGAAGGAGAAGGCTTACTTGACCTCCTTGATTGAAGGAAGGCGTGGGTGTGCTCATACTGATGTCATGGTGTGCTATTTTGATGCCAATTAAGTCAATTAAACTTAGGATAGTGGGTAATGAGGCAAAAATTGACCAAATAAAGTGTGTAAGTTGGATAATGACTCCAACACCAACTTCATGAAGCTCAAGTGGTGATGGGGAAGTTGATCTTGTTTCTTCTTCAACTGCTACAAGGTCTTCATTTTCATGTTTAATGGGAGTTTTGCTTGCAGCAACACTTTTAAAAGTGATCTCTATGTCACCAACATAGAGGTGTGAGCACCCATCAGTAGGTACTCCTTCATAGTTCAACCATCCATCAGTAGACGCTCTTTGTTTCATTTCCAAGGCATGATGTGTCTCAAAATGATCTTCAATATTTTCAATAGAAATTTCTTCATAGTCATATGATGTCTCTTCATCTTTTTCAGAGTCACTTGGGAGTGACTTTCGATCATCTTCATGTACTACTTCTTCTACTTCACCTATTTCAGAACTAGGTGGTTCATGGGTTTCCTCCTTTTGCTCCTTCAAGCAAGCTGATGGATTTTTCCCCTTGGGTTTCTTAAGATCAATATATTTTCTCCAAAGTTGGATAGCCAAAAATTTGAATCCTTTCATAAGATTCTTGGTCATTTCTTCAAATATAAGCTCCATTATTTTTATATGCTCCTCACCATCATATGAGGTTCCATTTTCATCCCTAGTCATAGTTTCCTCAAACAATTGCCTTCTCCTACTTTTTTATACCTCTTCAACAAAAACACTTTTGGTTTCAATATCTAATGGTGGTCTCTAACTTCTCGTCCTCATAAATATCGGACCACATCAGGTTCCAAGATCATGCTCCGATACCACTATAATGTCCCTTGTGAATAATTTTCCCCATGTGCTCAAATTCACCATGTTTCAACTCCAGGTATATGGATACAACTGATTCCAAACTCCTCCAATTACTTTCAAAATTGGTGAGGAATGTCATGAGGGGTGATGGGAAACATTAACACATCTATCAGACATATAATCAACTGATATACCCAACCATGGTCTGCAAATTGCAAGGTAAGAAGTTTCGGTACAAGGCTAGTCCATTTGGGAGGTGGAAATCCCCCTTCGGTCCTAGAACAATTCTCTTCCAGACATTGTACAACCTCCACTAATTGTTGGTATGAGACTTGGATCTGTTATAATAAATTAATTAAAGTATATTTGCAGCATTAGATGTGGTTTTAGGGTCGAATATGTATCCAAGAGAACTCAGAGAATTTATAAGTAATTTTGAGGCTCAAACCCCTAATGGTAGATGGCTCCAAATAGCTCCAAATGCTCTCAAATTGTACCAGAAGGTGTATGAATGATGTTAATACATAAAAATGGTTTTTATAGGTTTCTTTCAACCAACAAATTACTTCCGCAACTCACTTTGACAATCTGGTCAATGTATGGATTTTTATGAGCAACTTGTGGTTCAAACCCCCTGGGGTTAGATGATGGAAATGAAATTTCAAATGCACTCAATCCAACTCAAATTTCTGAATGGAAGCAGGGGACATATAAAGGAAAACAACAAGAACTCATATGCATCACCATTCAACTTTTAATTTCTTCTATAGCTCCCTTAAATCAGATGCAAAAAGACTAGTTTCAACCTTGGGGGAAATGATAGGAAATATTCTCCAAATGCTATGAAAATCAACAAAATGACTCCAAATGCTTATGTACCGAACATTAAACTCATATAATACACCAATAACAGTCCATACATCTATAAACCATCAGTAATTTACTTATCCATTCGAATCCATCAACATCACATTGGTTCACAACAAGGTAGTGGGGAAATGGCACTGTTTCTTCATTGTTTAACATTTTTACATGAAATATTTGGTATTTTGACCTGAGAGTCTTCTGAACTTGAAATACATAGCATTTACATCAGAACATAAAATAATGGGGCATTATAAACTTCCCCAAAGAGATCAATAGCTCACCAAAAGCGCCTCAATCCATAGAGCAAGAATATGATGAGAAAACTTGGAATAGATGAAAGAACAAGATGATCTTGAAGTGTCCACGAGCTTCCTTGTAGCTTTCACCTGTAACTTATGCCTCCATGAAATACCTAAATGTCCTTTCCACACAACAACTTGTATGGGAATCTTTCATTGTCGAAATCGGCTAAGGAAAGAAACTAGTCATCCACTAGCTCTCTCTCTCTTCACAAATGAAAATTTCTCAAATGATCAAAAGCTGCCTTCATTCTTTTTTCTTGACATTTATAAAGTTTCCAAGATCTCTATGGGTATAATTCCTTCTAATAGATACAACACCCTGGTTTTGACCCCATGGTATTGAATTGCACATGATGTAAATATTTTATTTGATCATGGTGTGGAGCTCAAGGCAAAGACCCCACCATGGATTTAGTATTTTATGTATCGAAGATTAAAATTGATGCTGATGGTTTATGTGCTAGCCCAAAAAAATATGTTTGAGACATCATGTAAAATGCAAATTAATAAAAATACCACAACTAGCTATGTGCCGCAACGTTAAAGAGATGAGGGCATGATTTCACAAGGAATGGGAGGGGGGAATAATCAAACCCTTAATCCAATGGGGAAAAGACAAATTCCAAGGGGGGGAAACCCATAAGTTGTCAACTACCCATTTTTTCCTTTGGTGCCCAGTCATCTAAGATTGGTGAAGGAAGTTATTTCCTTGGGATGGGAAAGGTATGGGGGGTCAAATTCGAATTTGGGAAGTCACCCATTTTTGGAAAAAATGTTTTTGGCTTCTTGGGAAAGTAAATGCTTGGAAATGCATACCCAAGCCATTAGGAACCCATGTCATTCATTTTCTTACCATTCTCATTCACATGAAGGCTCTCTCTCGCAGCTGAAGCTTGCTGAGCTCTCTCTCCCTCACGATTCGATGTGGTTTCTTCATCTCTCCATGCTCGGGATTCATTTTGCTATGTTGCTAGGCAAATAGGAAGAAATGGGCCACAATTTTGGGGTTTGAGGAGGTCATTTTTTCTCTGTGAGCAAGATGAGAGCTTCCCTCACTTTTTTCTGCATTTTCCCTAATTTCTCCAAGCCAGGAAACCCATTTTTGTGTTTTTCAATGAATGGGAAAAAGAGACCCATGATTTGGGTGTGCATGGAGGTTGTTTCAGCTCCTACGATGCCCAGAAATGTTTGGTGAAAACATATTTATCTCATAGGGTGTTTTCCCCAATTTATTGGGTCGTTTTTTGTTGCAAATTATGTTTTTGGTAATGCCCAACGGATGGGAGAATAGATCCACGATATATTAGATTTTTATCATTCTAAGCTAGCATTATGATCTTAGGATATTTAACTGAGAGAATAACATGCACAACAATAAAACGCAAGAGATAAGAGACACAAAGAATTTTCCTCAGGGAAACCATAAAGGAGAAAACCCCGCAACTTCCTTAGAGATAGAATGAGCACCAATGGCAGTAGTAAAACCCGAAAACATAAAGATGATCTTCACAGCTTCTGTCTCTCTCTCTCACACTGAGAGAGCTTCTCCTCTCTAACTCATGCGCCCCAATGAGTGAGTGTGTGTATGATAAATAGAGAGGCTCACTCTCTATTTATATTCTTTCGTTTACTTGAAACCCACTCCAACATGTCGGCCTCACTTAACAATTACTTACTAGAGCCGACATCTCTAGGAGTGTCTAATAACCCTAGTGCCCCACAACTTGTGGGGACTTTTCCTCCAACAAGGAGGTTTATCCTTAACACAACAGTGGGGACTATTGCCTCGACTTATAATGACTCACCTAGGGTCGACTTCTTTAGGATAGTCTAATAACCCTAGGGCCCCATAACTCTGAGGACTTTAACCCTTGACCAATAGGAGGGTTACCCACAATGACTTGACATAACTTTTATATTATAGAAACTTCCCGAAATAAACATAGGGGTACAATACATAAAATATACGGATGAATACATTCTGAAGTTACAATTACATCAACACTCCCTCTTAACTAGGAAGGTATTCTCTCAACACAATTTATCAGTACAAGTCTTCTTCTCTGTATCATCTGGATCATCATCGAGTCCTCGTCATCTTCACCTTCAAGTCATATACATCTTCAATTCATCTTCATCATCGGATCTGGCTCATCATTGGATCTGGATCATTATCACTAGATCTGGATCATCACTGGATCTGGATCATCTTCACTGGATCTGGATCATCACTTGATTTGGATCATCTTCACTAGATCTAGATCATCACTGCTAGATCATCATCAAGTCTGGATCATCACTTAATTTGGATCGTCACTGCTGGATCATCATCAAGTCTAGATCATCACTTGATCGGGATCATCACTGCTGGATCATCATCAAGTCTAAATCATCACTTGATCTGAATCATCACTACTGGACCATCATCAAGTCTAGATCATCACTTGATCGGGATCGTCACTGCTGGTTCATCATCAAGTCTAGATCATCACTTGATCTGGATCGTCACTGTTGGATCATCATCAAGCCTAGATCATCACTTGATTGGGATCGTCTCTGCTAGATCATCATCAAGTCTGGATCATCACTTGATCTAGATCATCACTGAATCATCGTCATCATCACTGCTTCTGCTATCTCAATCAAATGGTGCTATCTCTTCATTCTTCTCATCACAGGAAGTTCTACAGAGTCAGTCCTGTAGGCATACCCTTCATGTAGGTCTTCATCAGTGCTTATATCTAACACTTAAGTCAGAATGGCATGCCCAACTCTTACATCTAACCTCATCTTGTCAGAAAGGCACGCCCAGCACTCACATCTAACCTCATCTTGTCAGAAAGGCCCAGCACTCACATCTGACCATGTGTAAACACATCGCGCCGGAATGGCTTAGCACTTATATCCGACCATGTGTAAGCACATCGCATTGGAAAGGCTCTACACTTACATCCGACCCCATCTTGTCAGAAATGCACAGCACTCACATTTGACCATGTGTAAACACATCGCGCCAGAATGGCTCAACACTTATATCCGATCTCATCCTGTCAGAAAGGATCTACACTTACATCCGACCTTGTGTAAACACATCGCATCAAAAGGGCAGGCACTAACATCTGATCATGTAGGAATCAATCCTACAGTCCTATCAGAATGGCCCCCGGTCCCAGACTGAGCTACCTGGTAATTGACCAGGCGCCTCCATTCTCCCAGAGAATGGCAGTTGCCCTTACATCTGGCCTACTCATCAGATTTTCCAACACTCACATCTAACATGGGAGGAACCTAATCATTTAACCATGACATAATGGTTTAGCCCTTACATCTGATCAAGTGGGAACACATCCCTCTATCACATCAGAATGGCTCTCAGTCCTAGACTGAGTTTTCCTGGTAACTGACTAGGCACCTCCATTCCAAGAATGGAAATAGCCCTTATATCTAATCATGTAGGAACCAATCCCACAGTCATATCAGAATGGTTCAGCACTCATATATGACATGGAAAGAACCTAAATCCTCTCACCATGATAGAATGGCTCAGCCCTTACATCTTACCATGGAAGGAACTTAATCCTCTCCCATGTCAGAATGGCTCTAGGTCTCATCATTTCCCCTTAGAGGGAACCTTGATCTCGAGAACACCAAGCTTCTCCTTGAAGTACTCAAACTTCACTTTGGCCATTTCTAGCATAGAATCACATCAGGGCGGATTATGTCCAAGGATGACCTGCGAACTTCACCAAGACCTATTACATCCAAGGGCAACCTATCACATCAACTATGCTAGAAATCCTTCTTTCAAGAGATCTCGATCTAGATCACTGCTCATCTCTGCATCATACAACAAAATGCAAGTCAGATCAACCAAATCAAATAGTAGTTTTCAAAAGAAACATACTACCTCACAAATATCAAGTGGCAACATCTTTTTCCTCAACTGTACTCAGCGCCATGCAGAACTTCATCCTGCCAAACCAAGAGATCACACTTGATCCCATACTGAAGTAGCACCTCAAAGTGCTCTTCCTATCAATGGCACTACCTGCCCAATACAAGTCCACATAATCTTTTGATTTGCCTCATACTTGAGCCCATAATCAATTGTACCCTTCAGGTACCTCACTGCATGCTTTGCAACCATCAGGTGAACATGTCTCAATGTGTTCATAGCAAAGCAAATATCTGGTCTCGTATTCATCAGGTACATCAAGGAACAAATCATCTAATGATACATCATGGCATCAATCGTCTCTGATGAAGCAACACTCAATAGCTCTAGATTTGATGCCATAGGTGTGGTCATGGCCTTACAGTCCATCATCCTGAACCTCTTCAGGATATCTACTGCATACTTCCCTTGTCCACACCTCCATGCCTAGAATGTAGTGCATTGACACATAACAGGAGCATCACTGATATTTCACCTTCAACCTTGAAGCAAAGGTTGGAATCCACTTTACTCTTAGTAAAGCCTAGAGTCATCAGTAATCTATCCATCCTGTCATACCATGTCGAACCTCAGGATCTTCTATAGTCACTCCCTTTGAAGCAAAGCATCATTCTCCCTCTGTCTTTTGTACTCTATGCACTAAAACATTCTGTACCGGAGTGATAAGTAATATCCATCTAGGACCATTGGATACCAAGATCCTCTATCTTGAACTTTTTCAAAAGTTCTTCTCACACCCATCTGTGAGCTTGTCATCCTCTATCAACCTTGTAGCATAGGTTCAGATATTCATCAAGCTCATTATGTATGTGTTATCCCATGATGTTTCCATCTACTACATGATGGAACTATGAACTTCTCTTCAGGTCTCGATATTGCATCCTAGACATCATTCTTCTTGAACTAGTCTTCCCTTTCTTCTTGTTTACTTCATAGCTGGAAGGTTCTTTATTAATGATGTCGCTGCATTCGTCATATTTATTCTTCATCTTGAATTGTCGTCACTTGTTCTTTGGAACAAGTCTTATCCTTCTTTTCTTGTAGGCGATTATGTATGTGATCTTTCCCATCACATGCGTATTAGTAGTATATTGTCATTAATGCAAACATCCTATCATGAATAATACATCAACTGAATATAAACAAATGCATAACAAAACAATATCATGAAATGACAATTGAATACTTATCTTTATTTGTTTCGTGGGTAGAATCCTTCTTGAGCCTTCAGCTTCAACGTCTTCTTCATTCATAATAGCATCGTTTCTTATCCAAATGTTAAGGTGGATAATAGGTTCTTCAAGAGTTGAGATCTTCATATTCCTCATCGATTGAGGGATCTTCTTTGGATGGTGAGAGATTGATCTTCAGTTGCTCCCATCTTCCATTCTCTTCTTATGAGTCAAGCTTTTTCTTCTTGTGTGTGCTCTTCCCAGAGTCTGCTGAAAGTAATCACTTCCTTCTGGCACACATTCCTCGCATGAATAAATCCCATGATCCTGGGAGGCCATTCAAGGTGGCTATCACCACTTCTGCATTCTCCACTTCTTCTTCTACCGCTTAAAGTTGTTCTACATTCTGGATCTTAACATTCTTCAACTATTTTCTCAAAGCCATCTTTTGATTTATGTTCTTCCCTTCAAATAGCTTGGTTAAGGAATCAAACATCTTCGGTGTCTTTAGGGAAGACACTTGTGGTACAAGTTGATCCATGATTGAATCAACAATGATCTTCTTGGTCTTGACCAAGTTCTTCTTGTGTAAGGCTTTGAGCCTCATCTCCCTCTGGAACTGAAACCTCTCTAATCATGTAGGTGTCCAATTCATTTTCTTCAAAGAGATCATATATTTCCATGCTTGGAAGTTGTCAACTTCACCAAGCTTATCATCAAGCTGATGTGATAGATCATTTTGAAATGAGGACCTCAAATGAAAATAGCAAAAGATTAGATCTTACCGATTTGAGGTGTCCGTCCTAGTTCCAAAGCTGGATGATCTAGGGTTTGTCAGAGAAACCCTAATTTTCAAAACTTGGAATCTTTTAGATCTGATTGGATAGAAGGATAGATCTCTTCAAGGAAAGCTATCCAATGTACTTTTTTTTTTTTTTTAATTTTGCTATCCAAATTGTAGTTTTCCAATTTCTTCTGCAGAAATTCCTGTTACTGTTTCTATGGTATCTCCAAAATTACTACTCCTCTGTGTCTGAAACTTCACACTGAGGTATCCTTACATGACTCTGATCCAAAACCATAGGTTTCATCAGAATTGGTTTCACCAATTGGGACTTATGATTGTTTTCCCAAGGTGACCTGTTACAGTACTGTTTAGAACAGTGACGTTGTATGGACTGCCATGTGTCAACGGTTCATCTTCTGAGTCTAAAACTCGAAGCATAGAAATTAGAGTCCGTTCCCTTTCTAGAACATCTTCTGAAATTGCATTTGGACTTGTGTAGCTCAAGATATAGAAATGCTCCCCAGGTGTCCTGCTTAGCGATGAATTTTGGAAGAGGATGGAACCCTAACTTGGAGGGATCATATCTCCTAGAATATAGCGAATCTAAGGATGATGATTGGATACAATGTACATCAGGATTTTATCTTCAGCCTATGTAATTTTTAGCTCTTTATCCTTCGCCAATAGCGGGATATAGCAAATGTACCAAAACTTAGCAGTTTTAGTATTTAGGGTTTTTCTAGCTCGGGGTCAATCTAGGGTTTGACTTTTCCAGAGTTTCTCCCAACCAAAAATCTTGAACCAGGTCTCTAAAATTCGATTTTGATGAGGAGAGAAATACTATGCCGGGCTCATTCAAGAATTCCTCTTCTGTAGAAAGCCCTAATTTCTGCACTGAAAACTGAAAATGCTCGGAATCGAATTTCGCTTCGACAGAAAGATGTGCCCTTCAATGGAGAGTCATCCTAGCATACTTTTGCTGATGGATTGTGGAGAGAGACACAAAAAGTAAGAAGCCCTATCTTCTGCAGCTGTACAATGTCTTCTTCTCAGGTTATCTTTGATACCATGTTAGATTTTTATCATTCTAAGCTAGCATTATGATCTTAGGATCTTTAACTGAGAGAATAACATGCACAGCAATAAAACACAAGAGAAAAGAGACACAAAGAATTTTCCTCGGGAAAACCATAAAGGAGAAAACCCCACAACTTCCTCAGAGATAGAATGAGCACCAATGGCAGCAGTAAAACCCAAAAACATAAAGATGATCTCCACAGCTTCTGTCTCTCTCTCTCACACTGAGAGAGCCTCTCCTCTCTCACTCATGTGCCCCAATGAGTGAGTGTGCATATGATAAATAGAGAGGCTCAATCTCTATTTATATTCTTTCGTTCACTTGAAACCCACTCCAACATGTGGACCTCACTTAACAATTACTTACTAGAGCCGACATCTCTAGGAGTGTCTAATAACCCTACTGCCCCACAACTTGTGGGGACTTTGCCTCCAACAAGGAGGTTTATCCTTAACACAATGGTGGGGACTATTTCCCTGACTTACAATGACTCACCTAGGGTCGACTTATCTAGGATAGTTTAATAACCCTAGGGCCCCATAAATGTGGAGAATTTAACCCTTGACCAATAGGAGGGTTACCCACAATGACTTGACATGAATTTTATATTATAGAAACTTCTCGGAATAAACATCGGGGTACAATACATAAGATATACGAATGAATGCATTCCGAAGTTACAATTACATCAACACAATATGAGGGTTTTATGAGGTCGTTTTTACCTCTGTGAGGCCCAAGAACGTTTCCTGAAAACATATTTTCTCATGCAGGTTTGTTTCCCCTCAACCATTTTTTTTGGTTGCCCATAAATGTTTGTTCATACCCAACAGTTGTGTGTGGTCGCGTTTGATTAATTGGTTGACCGTGTGTTTGATGCAAATTGTGGCTTGGATGAGTAAGACCAAGGAACCCCTATGTTGTTGGGTTGTTTCCTTAATAGCCATGGAACCAAGTTGTTCATTGGCTTGGTTGGACAGTCTGTGAAACCCAACTGTGTGTTGGTTTGACTGTGGATGTATGGTATTGCCGCGTGTAAGCATGTTGTTCCCTAGTGCCTTGTGGAATCATGCCTAGCTCGGGGGTGGCAGTGATGCTGAGAGATTGATGAGCACACTGGCCTATGGTTGGGTGGAAGGTTGCAACGACATAGCTGGTTGCGGGAAAGCTTCTTCTCAAGATAAGTATTCTTTGTGTATTTAGTTTCCGCAACTGTATTTGTTTGATGAATTAATATGAACATGTTGAATGCTTGAATGAATGTGATTTTATTCCCCTGTTTATTTCATGTATAATGCATCTATGTATGCTTTTAATTCAATGCATTTTATTATCATGTTCATGGGGCTAGATCACCCATTTGACAGCAGCAACAGTGTTTGTCGTGTCCTCTCCATCATCCGGATGAGGGGTGGGGACGTGACAAGAGATGCATTCCAACTCTAGTTGGGAAGAGATTCCAAAGAATTCCACTTGTACAACAATTCTTAGTCTCCCACTTCCACCAAATCACATGTGGAAGCATCTTAGCTTTCCTAAATCCTTTGAGCACCCTCTTAGAGCTATTTTTAGCCTTGACATATCATATATGTCAGATGTCAGCGTTCAAATCTGATTTGTGTCATAGGTGTCAGAGCATCTTCATCATTGTTGGCATAGAGCTAGGGAATCTAGTCCAAGTATCTCACTAGCTCCAAAATGCCTCTTCCTCTTCCACTCCAATTAGACCTTAATTGATTCATGCCAAGTATATTGACCTTCCAACTCATCCCAAGACCCTTGGGATTCTTATGGATTCAAAATGACAAGAGGAGGATGCCATGTGGCATAGAAAATATAGCATGTGTGGGTCCCACATCCTCCATGTGTCTTCATGATTAATTTCCACTTTGATTTTCCCTTGTATTTATTTATTTAGATCATTTATTAAATATTTATGTCATTCTAATGTTCAAACATCATTTATTGTCCCCCTTATTCCAAATCCCAAAGCTTCCATCCCCAACCTAGGAAACTAGTAATTTTCCTCCTTGGCATCAATTTGAAAAACTCTCATGAATATGGAAAATGTGATTAGGCCATTGTGACCCAATGAAAAATTTGGGACATGACAAATCCTCTCTTCCCAATATTTCTTGTCCTCAAGCAATTTCAAACATGGGTGTTGAAGAACCTGCTTTCTGTATGATTCTTTGAATTCTCCACTGAGTTTCCCAATGTTGAGTCTTTGAGATTCCATGAAGATTTTAGAGAGGAACTACCATACTTGTTCTGAAACTACCCTGATTAAAATCACTTTATTAAGTGGGGAATCCTTCTCCCATACTGCTCGTTTCGAAAAAAAATTGAAATCAATGGGACTAAAAACTATCCCAAGGTCACATTGCTTGTATTGCACTCCAACAATTAAGAGTGCTCTCCAACCCATACCATTAGCAAAGAGAATTTAGGGATCCAATTTTCTTGTATGAATTCTTCCAAACATCATGAGTACATAATATATATCATCAAAATACATAACAACATAATAAAAATGTACATCAAGGAGGTGCCTCGTAAAAAAATCATGAAAGTGATTATACCTCCAAGTAAGTAGACCTCCATTTTCCAAGTGCATACAAGCTTCGAGTGACCAATAAAATATGCACCAATGACATAGGTGAGGATCCCATGTCCTATAATGTTGTTCCTAAAGGATGTGATATGCATCAAAATATTCAGCCATGTATTCTTTCATCCAAGAAGTGAATGAAGAATCTCCACTAAAATTTGAACCAAATAATGAGCAAAAAAAACAAGGAGACTTCAAATGACTCAAAGAAGTCTAACCCATACATCCATGAATGAGAGAATTATAAATATATAACAAAGTATGTGGCTGGAAACAAAAATGTTCTCCAATCATAAATCTATTCACCCCAGTGTTGGATGAAGTTCCTCCAACATCAAATGAACCAAGTGTTGTGCAAGAGAAACCATGAGTCTTCAAGTGACTCAAATGCATATCATAGGTGCATCCATGTATATGTGCATCATCATAAAGTAACAAATGATGCTATTGGAAATGTGAATAAGAATGTGCTCCAACCATTGTTGAATTATTGTAACTTCGAAGAATATTCTAAATATATTTTAGTGGTCCCCGATGCTCCTATTGGGAGAATCACTTGTATTTATTTGTACCCCGATGTTCCTAATCGGGAGAATTAATAAGAGTCATGAAAAATTCCCCTCCATTTTAAGTCGGGTCATTAGTACCCTAGTTGTGGTTACTCGAGCCTACATAACTGAATTAGGATTACTCGAGCCTACATAACTAAGTACAATATTAAGTGGATGAAAGAATATAAATAGAGGTGAGGTGCTTCTCACTTGAACACACTCACACTCACTTGTGTAGTGCATAAGAGAGAGAGAAAGAGATGTAGCTGGAGAAGGAGGAGGATTAGTCTTTTTTGGTTTTACCTTTTATCTTTTTGGGGCATCTATATTGAGGAAGCTTTTGCTGGGTTTTTCCCTTTAGGGTTTTCCTAGTATAAATCTATGTTGTTCTTGTGATACTGTTTCTTTCAGTGATCTTGTTTATATGCTTTTGTTATGAAATTGAAATTAAATACTGATAATATAGCTTAGCATATGGAATTTTAACATGGTATCAGAGCTAGCATGAATAGGATATCTTTCACAAGGTGAAAAATCCCTCTCTCTCTCTCCCTGAAAGAAATTAGGGTTTCAGGAAAATTTTTAATTTTTGGAAAACTGCTTGCATAGAAAGTTGCACCCTCAAAGAGCACATTATTGAGCCTGGAATCAAGGTTTTTGGGTGAGTGAGTCTTCGTGAAATTCAAACCCTAGTTTGACAGTTGTACTAGAAAACTACAAAACCAGAAAAAAAATTGGAAGCTGCAGAGCTGAATCTCGCAAGTCTGATTTGGAAGGTGAAGACTTGAGATCTCCAGAAACCAAGCACACTAGTCAACTCGCCTCAGTCAAGCGCATCTCTTGGTAAGTTCAGTTTCTCATTCCGCAGAATTTCATTTTTTTGTGACTTTCTAACAAGATGGCCCCAATCAGTAAGCTTGAGGACAAGCTAGAAGGCATAGAGAATTTCCGATCATGGAAATACATGATTGGTCTCATTCTCCAAGAGAATGATCTTGATAAGTATATCAAAGAGGAAGTTGTACAACCTGAAGAAGCTGAAGCTAAGGAGAAGCACAAGAAGGATATGATTAGGGCACAAAGGATTATTGCTGACTCTATCAAGGATCACTTGATCCCTCAAGTGTCATCCAAGAAGACTCCAAAATAAATGTATGATTCCCTATCCAGAATGTATGAGGGTAGAAACATCAACAGAAAGATGAATCTAAGAGCTCAATTGAAGAGCACCAAGATGAGTCATGGAGAATCCATCAAGGACTACTTCACAAGGGTTTCTTAGATCAAAGAACAACTAGAATCCATTGGAGACAAACTTGATGAAGATGAGATGGTTATGACTGCTCTCAATGGTCTCACTAGACCCTGGGAGTTATTCATCTAGATGATGTGTGCTAGGAAGGAAAGCAAGAAGTTTGATGTTGTATGGGAAGACTGTATTCAAGAGGAGACTAGAGTGAAAAATAGAGAAGCCCTACTAAAGGAGGATGATCAATCCCTAGCCACTCATACCAAGAGAAGAAGAATTCAACCCAACTTCAAGAAGGGAAACAAGAGGGAGCATCAACCTCCCAGGAAGTTCCATAAGACAAGAGAAATTCTCCCCAATAGGGACTACTCTAGCTTTCAATGTTTTCATTGTGATAAGCTAGGACACATTGCCAGAAATTGTCGCATGAAGAGAAAGAAGCCCGAGGTAAAGAAGGCTGAGGTAAGTCACCTCAAGATATTTGGTTGTCCTGTATATGTTCATATGCCAAAAGAGAAAAGAACCAAGTTGGACCCTTCTGGGAAGAAGGGAATATTTGTTGGATACTATGAAGTGTCCAAGGTATTCAGAATTTACATTCCTGGATTCCATCACATGGAAATCAGTAGAGATGTAACATTTGATGAAGAAGCAGCTCTCAAGAGATCCAGAAAATGTCAACATGAAGAAGTATATGAGGAAGATGTACCTCCCAGAAACGTCGAGAATACATCCCTCCCTGAAGATGAAGTACCTGAAGAACATGATATGGCAGAACCACAAGAACCTCCTATGATGGATATGTCACGAAAGAGAAAGCCTGCTTGGGAAAGAGAAATTATACACGAAGAAGAAATATATGGAGCTCCTAAAGGCTCCACAAGGATAAGCAAGAAGCCCAAGCCATTTTCCAGCTATGTGGCTTTGATGTGTGATCTAGTGGATCAAGAACCTGCAAACTACAAAGAAGCAGCACAGAAGAAAGAATGGGTAGAAGCAATGACTAAAAACAACTAGTCAATAATGAAGAATGATGTATGGGATATAGTTCCCAAACCAGAAGGAAAGAGTGTAGTATCCTCCAAACGGATCTACAAGATAAAACATGCAGCTGGCGGAAGTATCGAAAATTTTAAAGCAAGATTTGTGGCCAGAGGTTTCTCTCAGAAAGAGGGAATTGATTATGAAGAGACATTTTCTCCAGTAGCACAACATACTTCAATTAGAATTATCATGGCACTTGCATCCATGATGAAGTGGGACTTACACCAGATGGATGTGAAGACAACCTTCCTGAATGGTGTGATTGAAGAAGAAGTATACATAGAAAAACCACAAGGATTTGAAGTTGAAGACATAAAGACTCACGTATGCAAGTTGAAGAAGGCCATGTATGGCCTGAAGCAAGTTCCCAGAGCTTGGTATGGAAGGATAGATAGTTTCCTGATAAGCATTGGCTTTACCAAGAGTAAAGCCGATCCTAACCTTTACTTCAAGGTTATAGAAGATGAACTTGTCATACTATTACTATATGTGGATGATTTATTTCTAATAGGGAATGAGAAACATATTGTGGAAAGCAAGAAGAAAATCGTCGAAGAATTTGAGATGAAATACCTTGGGTTAATGCATTATTTCCTCAGTCTAGAAGTATGGAAAGTTCAGAATGAATCTTTCTCAACCAAGGAAAGTATGCAGTAGAGATATTGAAAAGATTCGATATGTTGGAATGCAAAGCCATGACCACACCCATGGATTTCAACTTGAAGTTGTTAGCTGATGACTCGTCAGAGTTAGTGGATGTGACTCAATACAGACAGATTATTGGGTCGTTGATGTATCTAACAAATACCAAACCAGAGATTTGTTTTGCTAAGAACACCTTGAGTCAGTATCTAGTTCAACCTAGACATGTTCACCTAATAGCTCCAAAACATGTGATGAGATATATGAAAGGGACTATAGACTTTGGTCTATACTATGATGGAAGCCATGAGTACAGACTGTATGGCTATACGGATGCGGATTGGGATGGAAGTGTATCAGACAAGAAAATCATATCAGGTGGATGTTATAATCTAGGATATGCTATGATTTCATGGTTTAGCAGGAAACAATCGAGTGTTGCTCTTAGCACAGTTGAAGAAGAATATATAGCAGCTTGCTCTACTAGTTATGAAGCCATATGGCTTCAGAAGCTGATGTCAGGTTTATTCAACCTGGAGTTGGATACTACTGTGATTCTATGTGATAACCAAAGTTGTATAAAGATGACAGAGAACCCAGTGTTCCACGATAAATCGAAGCACATAGAAATCCGGTATTTCTACATTCAAGATATGATGTAGAAGGGAGCCATAAAGCTCTAGTATGTGAGTACTGATGAACAATTTGTTGATGTGTTGACCAAGCGTCTGTCCCAGATAAAGTTCGAATACTTTCGAGACAAGTTTGGTTTTGTTCGGAAAGACCTTCCTTGAAAGGGGGAGCAATGATATTGCAGTGGGATTGTATCATCCCTAGACATTTGTCCTTAAGTGATCCAGTGACTTCAATCCTTGAGAATGAAGAGGGATTGTATCATCCCGGGACATCTGTCCAGAACTGATTCAGTGACTTCAGTCCTCGAGAATGTGGTAGGATTGTATCATCCTTGAACTTTTGTTCAGAATGGATCCGATGACTTTGGTACTGGAGAACGTGGTAGGATTGTATCATCCTTGAACTTTTGTTCAGAATAGATCCGGTGAATTTGGTACTCGAGAATGTGGTAGGATTGTATCATCCTTGAATTTTTGTTCAGAACGGATCCGTTGACTTTGGTACTCGAGAACATGGTAGGATTGTATCATCCTTGAACTTTTGTTCAAAACGGATCCAGTGACTTCGGTACTCGAGAACGTGGTAGGATTGTATCATCCTTGAACTTTTGTTCAGAACGAATCCGGTGACTTCGGTACTTAAGAACGTGGTAGGATTGTATCATACTTGAACTTTTGTTCGGAACGGATTCGGTGACTTTGGTACTCGAGAACGTGGTAGGATTGCATCATCCTTGGACTTAGTCCTAAAGTTATAGGGAGTGATTATCCCATAATTGAATTCGGTGACTTCGGTTGTCGAGAACGTGGTGGAATTGCATCATCCCTGGACTTTAAGTCCAAAAGTGATCCAAATACTTTTGTCTTCATACTGTGTATTGCAGGTTGTTGTTGATGATGATGATGTTCCTAATCGAAAGATCGGAGTGTGATGATGATGATGTTACTGATCAAAAGATCAGAATGTGATGATGATGATGTTCCTAATCGAAATATCAGAGTGTGATGATGATGATGTTACCGATTGAAAGATTAGAATGTGATGACGATGATGTTACTGATTGAAAGATTAGAATGTGATGATGGTGATGTTGCTGATTGAAAGATCAGAATGTGATGATGATGGTGTTGCTGATTGAAAGTTCAGAATATGATGATGATGATGATGTTGATCGAAATTTCAAAGTATGATAGTGTTGATGATGATGTTGTTGATTGAAAGGTGAAAGAGCTGATGATGATGTTGCTGATTGAAAGGTCAAAGTGTTGATGATGGTGTTGTAGATTGAGCAGTCAAAGTGTTGTTGCTGCTGAATATTGAAGATAAAGACTATACGTTAAAGATGATGAAAAGATTCCAATGATTTATAGATGTATCACCCTGATGATTTTGATGATGCCTTCTCTCTCCTACTATTTTTGTTGATGTTGTTGTAGAATACCCTTCTCGTTAAGTGGGAGTGTTGAATTATTGTAACTTCGAAGAATATTCTAAATATATTTTAGTGGTCCCTGATGCTCCTATTTGGAGAATCACTTGTATTTATTTGTACCCCGATGTTCCTAATAGGGAGAATTAATAAGAGTCATGAGGAATTCCCCTCCATTGTAAGTCGGGTCATTTGTACCCTAGTTGTGGTTACTCGAGCCTACATAACTGAATTAGGATTACTTTAGCCTACATAACTAAGCCTAATATTAAGTGGACAAAAGAATATAAATAGAGGTGAGGTGCTTCTCATTTGAACACACTCACACTCACTTGTGTAGAGCATAAGAGAGAGAGAGAAAGAGCTGTAGCTGGAGAAGGAGGAGGATTAGTCTTTTTGGGTTTTACCTTTTATCTTTTTGGGGCATCTATATTCAGGAAGCTTTCACTGGGTTTTTCCCTTTAGGGTTTTCCTAGGATAAATTTGTGTTGTTCTTGTGATACTGTTTCTTTCAGTGATCCTATCTATATGCTTTTGTTATGAAATTGAAATTAAATGTTCATAATATAGATTAGAATATGGAATTTTAACAACCATGTCATCATAAAAATTAAATCTAGGAGTTCCATACTCCTAATGTGGAACCATAAAAAGAAACCTTTCAGCCATACTTCATTGAGACTAATGTTGCAAAACATGGAATTGTAGGATGTAGGAGAATGAACTAACTCACCCAAATGATAAAAAAGTGTAGAAGTTTCATCATGGAAAGGATCCATATGGGTAGTATCATGCAACTTCTTCAAAAGTGTGAAAAATATGTCATAGATTGGTTCTAATGTAGAGGAATCGTGCTCTTCTTTAAAAATTGCATAACCTTCATCAAGAGACAATTCAAGTTCCTCTTCCACCACATCTAGTGTTTGGATATCTTCAAGTTCATATTCAAACACATCAATCACATTCAAATTTCTACATTTCTCATGATCCTCCATGTCATGAGAATCCTCCAAATAATCTACCATTTGACAATATGAAACATAGGAGGAAAAACAAGTATCTTGTAACCTCTCAAGAAGTTGCTCATTTTGAATTTTGAGCTTATGAATATCTTCATTATTCTTCAAGTAGGATTCATGTAACCATTCACTAAGGCCAATCACATTTTTTCTATCAAAAAGCAAAGACATGAAATTACCTTTGATTTTGCACATTTCTCTTTGAATCTTCTCCATGTCTTCAAGGAATGATGTTTCCTCCAATGAAGTAGCTCTCCAACAAGAATTTGACATTAATGCTTGACTTTCATGCAGTATTCTAAGGGAATATTGGATCTTCTTTTCATTCATCTTTAACGACCCTTCAAGAAAATGAAGCTCTTGCAAATGAACCTCCTCATCTTCTTCCTTCTTGCTTGGACCAACTTCATGAAGCTCAAGTGGTGATGGAGAAGTTGATCTTGTTTCTTCTTCAACTGTTACAAATTATTCATTTTCATCTTTAATGAAAGTTTGGGTTTCAACAACACTTTCAAAAGTGATCTCTATGTCACCAACATAGAGATGCTCTTTGTTTCATTTCCAAGGTAGGATGTGTCTCGACATGATCTTCAATATTTTCAATAGAAACTTCTTCATACTCATGTGATGTCTCTTCATCTTTTTCAGAGTCACTTGGGAGTGAATTTCGATCCTCTTCATGTACTAATTCTTCTACTTCGCCTATTGCAGAACTAGGTGGTTCATGGGTCTCCTCCTTTTGCTCCTTCAAGCAAGCTGATGCATTTTTCCCCTTGGTTTTATTAAGATCAATATATTTTATCCCAAGTTGGATAACCAAAAATTCGAATCCTTTCAGAATATTCTTGGTCATCTATTCAAAGATAGGTTCCATGATTTTTATATGCTCCTAACCATCATATGAGGTTCCCTTTTTATCCCTAGTCATAGTTTCCTAAAAAAATTGCCTTCCCCTCCTACTTTTTTTTTTCTCTTCAACAAAAGAACTTTTGGTTTCAATATCTAATGGTGGTCTCTGAATTGTTGTCCTCATAAATATCATACCACATTAGGTTCCAAGATCATGCTTTGATACCACTGTAATTTCCCTTGTGAATAATTTTCCCAATGTGCTTAAATTCACCATGTTTCAACTCTAAATATATGGATACAACTGATTCCAAACTCCTTCAATTACTTTAAAACTTGGTGAGGAAGGTAAAGAGGGGTGATGGGACACATTAACATATCTATCAAACATATAATCAATTGATATACCCAACTATGGTCTGCAAACTGTAAGGGAAGAAGTTTCGAGACAAGGCTAGTCAATTTGGGAGGTGGAAATCCCCCTTGGGTCCTGGAACAAATCTCTTCCAAACACTGTACAACCTCCACTAATGGTTGGTATGAGAATTGGATCTGTTATAAGACATTAATTAAAGTACATTTTCAGCATTAAATGTGGTTTTGGGGTCAAATAGGTATCTAATAGAAATAAAAAAAATTATTAGTCATTAGAGGAAATATCAACTCAAAATGGGCCTTCAAAGGAAAATTAATAAAATAATAAAATAATATTTATTAATTTTGGAGGAAGAAAAGAAAAAACTACTTTTTTGTTTGTATTTTCGACATATCTCCTTGTGTTTTTACTCAAATTTCGATTGAGAGAGATCGTTGGATGTGGAATTAAATTACTCATCCAACGAGTACTCACTCGGCATACTTTTGGCAGGCCCCACTACCCAAAAAACAAGAAATACCTAAAAAATGTGATGATGACATCATCATCACATTTTTTTAGGTATATCTTGTTTTTGGGGTAGAGGGTCCCATCAAAAGTATGCTGAGTGGGTACTTGTTGGATGTGGAATTGAATTTTGCATCCAACAAACTCTCTCGATCAAAATTTGAGTAAAAACACAGGGAGATGTCAAAAATACGAAGAAAAAAAATAGTTTTTTTATGATACCTATCCCCAAATTTATACTAAAAAATTGTTTAAGAGGTGCTTCCTTTTTTAATTTTAAATCATTTTTATTAGCTAATACATGATGACATGGAATTTGTATTATTTTTGGAAGGCCTATTTTAAATTGAAATTTCCTCTAATGGTTTTTGAGGCTCAAACCCCCAATGGTAGATGGCTCCAAATAGATCCAAATGATCTCAAATTGTACCAGAAGGTGTATGAATGATGTTAATACATAAAAATGGTGTTTATAGGTTTCTTTAAACCATCAAATGACTTCTACAACTCACTTCAGAAATCTGGTCAATGTATGGAGTTTTACGAGCAACTTCTGGTTCAAATCCCCTAGGGGTAGATGATCGAAAAGAATTTCCAAATGCACTCAATCCAACTTGAATTTATGAATGGAATCAGTGGAGATATAAAGGACATCAACAGGAATTCATATGAATCACCATTCAACTTTTAATGTCTGTTATAGCTTCCTTAAATCAGATGCAAAAAGACTAGTTTCAACCTTGGGTGAAATGATAGGGAATATTCTCCAAATGGTATGAAACTAAACAAAATGAATCCAAATTCTTACACACTGAAAATTAAACTCATATAATACATAAATAATAGTCCATTGATCCATAAACCATCAGTAATTTACTTATCCATTCGAATCCATCAACATCGCATTGGTTCTCAACAAGGTAGTGGGGAAATGACATTGTTTCTTCATTGTTGAACACTTTTACATAAAATATTTGGTATTTCTACCTGAGAGCCTTATGAAATTGAAATATAGAGCATTTAAATCATAACATAAAATAATGGGGAATTATAAGCTCCCCCAAAGATATCAATAACTCACCAAATGCGCCTCAATCCATAGAGCAAGAATATGACGAGAAAGCTTGGAATAGATGAAAGAACAAGCTGATATTGAAGTGTCCATGAGCTTCCCTTTAGATTTCACCTATAACTTATGACTCCATTAAATATCCATGAAATACATTAATGTCCTTTCCACACACCAACTTGGATGGGGATCTTTCACCGTCGAAATTGGCTAAGGAAAGAAACTAGTCATCCACCAACTCTCTCTTCACAAATGCAAATTTATCAAATGATCAAAAGTTTCCTTCATTCATTTTTATTTACATTTATAAATTTTCCAATATCTATATGGGTAGAAATCCTTCCAAGAGATGCATTCGAACTCGAGTTGGGAAGAGATTCCAAAGAATGCCACTTGCACAACAATTCCTAGTCTCCCACTTCCACCAAATCACACGCGGAAGCATCTTAGCTTCCCTAAATCCATTGAGCTCCCTCTTGGAGCTATTTTTATCCTTGAAATTTCATATATGTCATATTTCATCCTTCATATCCAATTTGTGTCATAGGTGTCATAGCATCTTCATCATTGTTGTCATAGAGCTAGGTAATCTAGTCCAACTGTCTCACTAGCTCCAAAATGCCTCTTCCTCTTCCATGGGAGTTACTCTTCCACTCCAATTCAACCTTAATTGAATCATGCCAGGTATATTGACCTTCCAACTCATCCCAATACCCCTAGGCTTCTTATGGATTCAAAATGAAAAGAGGAGGATGCCATGTGGCATAGAAAATATAGCTTGTGTGCGTCCCACATCCTCCATGTGTCTTCATGACTAATTTCCACTTTGATTTTCCCTTGTAATTATTTATTTAGCTCCTTTATTAAATATTTATTCAATTCTAATGTTCAAACATCATTTGTTGTCCCCCTTATTCAAAATCCCAAAGCTTCCACCACCAACCTAGGAAACTAGTAATTTTCCTCCTTCGAAATTATTTGATCCTTGGCATCAATTTGACAAACTATCATGAATATGGTAAATGTGATTAGGCCATTTTGACCCAATGAAAAATTTGGGACATGAAATTTGGGTACATTCAATTGTCTCTTGATTCCTTCTTGAACACAAAAATAATCAAACTCCTTGGAGGTATACCCTCCCCCATTGTCAGATCGTAAAAATTTGATCCTTCTCCCTACTTCATTTTCCACCAGAGATTTGAACTCTTTGAACTTTGGTAAGACTTCTTTTGATTCCTTGGCTTTCAAAAAATAGATCCAGGTTTTCCTAGAGAAATCATCAATGAAGGTTACATAATACTCATAACCTTTTAGAGATGTAATAGACATCACCACACATGTCTAAATGTATCAGATCAAGAGGCCCTACTGACCTGTTGTCACTACTAGGAAAGTAGTTTTTACATACTTACCAAGAACACACCCTTTGCATACTTCACTGTAATCTATTTTAAGCTCAGGAACACCTATTACAATCTCCCTCAAAATCCTCAAAGAAGGATGATGTAGGTGGGATATTCTTCTATTCCACAACTCACATAAGGCATCACAATCATTGCTACTATCATGGGATAGAGCATGATGAAGCTAAAAACTAAGCCTGTAAAGTTTCCCACTTCGAACACCAATTTTCACTACTGAAGTTGTGTTGAATCCCTTAGGATGTATGAGCACATTTCCATCTCGAAACATCACCCAAAATACCCTATCCTCTAGAGTAGAAAATAACACTAGGTGTTCTTTAATCCAGGAACGTACAAGACATCCCTTAGCTTCATGGATTCTCCATGATCCCTTTGAAAAGAAACAGTTCCTCGTCCAAGAGCCTTGACTGAGGAGTCATCTCCAGGTACAAATTCTAGATCTAACCCATTTTTAGTGATATTTGTAAAGTATTGTCTGATACCAGTCATGCGACTAGAGGCCCCACTGTCAATGTACCAAATGCCAATAGATGCACCTGTTGATTGACTGGACATCAAGGAAAATTCTCTGTTAATTTTTCTCGTATATTTCTCTTTTATATATGAAGAAGTGAATGAATGGAAAGTAATGAGAAGGAAATATGTGTTATCTTTTCTCATCTCAGTAGCCATGAGGATTTACTGGAACCCATTTTTCATATAAAAAAAAATAGATCTGAATTTTGCATGCCAAGATATGAAGGATCTAACTCAGATCTCTTTTACCCATATAATCAGATCTGATAGAGCTGACCTCCACCATCTCATATCTACAACTGCACTGTAGATCTGGGTAGATTTGATCTCTATCCTGTTGATACTGGCTAGATCAGTCTCATATCTAGACTCCAACACTCCAGATATGATAGATCTGACCTCTACAATCACAGATCTGAACCCTACTCTTTGGATCTAGTGTATCTGGCACCCACTCTATAGATCTAACGCCTCAATTGAGTACTCACATAGATTTGGTATGCTACTCACAGATTTGAGTGTGCTTTCCCTTCTCTAACGAGGATCTGATACCATATTAGTTTTTCTCTGAGGTCTCCACTCACTCTGAGAAGTCAGGATAATCAATATAGAAAAAATATTCACTAAACCAATGTGAATTATGATTCAAATCTATTTAGAACTTGTAGGACAAGAAAATCCTTACTCAATTAGGAAATCACAAATAACACAGAATTTTACCCTAGAAACCTTAATGGGGGAAACCAACAAACTATGGGGCTTTCTACTTTCTTGAGCCCAGAGAAAACAAATAAATATAGAAGAGGTACATAATGATTTTAGATACAAGTGGATGAACCTGAAGGGCCAAATCCCTAGATTAGCAGCAGCTGCAACTACTGCTTCTTTAGAAAAGTGCTCCCCAGTAGAATACCCTCACGCCGGGTTTCTCAACTCACACTCTATCAATCGCTAAAAATTGCACTCTCCATTTAAATATCTGTTGAATTCTCCTTCATATATCTTCTCAGATCTGCTATGCTCCTGAAGATGAACAACGTCCTCAAACTCAGAAAATGCCCCCCCAGCTGTACAGTTTTGTCCTCACTCTTCTGATGGACGTCTCAGCGGACCTGCTATCAGTATGTCTTGTTGAAAAGTTAACTCTGAAGGTCCTCCCATGTTTTTGGTGTGGGGGTGATGAGAGGACCAGAAAGTTTTTTTCTTACGTATTTATGTAACAAAGTGATGTTTATGTAGATAAAGTGAACATGTTTTTATACTTTAGAAAAGTGGGTCACACTTGAATGATGTATTTAATAATTAAAAAGTGAGTTATGGTGTAGACCCTTGATTTTGTAAATGAATATCAACCCTAGATTAGGTAGTTGATGATTTTGGTTACAAAAGACAAGTGTAAAACGAAGAGAGAGGACAAATGAAGAACACTCACCATCAATGAGTGTTAGGATTATAATCCTCCCTTGTCCAATTTGGTCAATTATGTCTAAATCAGGAGTCCTTTCAATCTATGTTTAGTCGCTAGCACCATTGGGTCCACTTGGCCTAATTGGGGCACATGTACCAGTTACTAAAGTGTGGGGAACACTAATTGAGGCCAACTTCCAGTGATTGCACTTGCATGCATCAGTTTAGGAGCCTCCTAGATCAATCCCTACAAATCAAGAGCCACTGGGAGTGCCGACACCAACCTCCATTAGTTGAGTTCAGTTGGTGACTAGTCAAACTCAATTAGGAGTTAGTTACATTCAATTCTAGTCTGTTACATTCAGTTCTACTCAGTTAGCGCTATCTTTTCATAGTTGCATGCAAGCGAGGCACATTTACTCTCCTACCTTAGCCAGTTATACTAGTTAACTGATAATTAACACTGAATTAGACACTTGAGTTGGGATTTTTAACTAAGATAATTATTTAGGCAAGGTTAGTTAACCATGCAGTCAGGTAGAGGCAAACCAATTCGAATTTCCTCACATGGATTTGAATTGCATGAGGCTATTTATCCATTGTACTACATTGTAATTAATTATCTAATTACTTTTGAATAATGAAAGCATTCACAGTTGCAAGCCATTCGTGCACTGTTTCATTCTTCAATTTCTAAGTAAAATTGTATGATCTATCTTGTGAGTTGTGTGTTGGTCCATAGATATATGTGCTCAATTTAATAATGAGAAGAGAAAGAAGAAATTGAGACTGAAAGAGAAATAAGAACCCTAGAAGAATGGCATGTTTTCCAAGACTATTTGCAGCACAAATATTGAGGCAACTACAACAACATTTAATGCAGCCTGTCAATTCTGTACAACACGTGTGAAGGCTCATATTTCGAGGCAGATTATGTACTGATGTTTTTTCTTTGACAGTCCGTACAACATTTATTGTTGCTAGGCATGAATCCCGAGGAAAGCATAAGGTACAAAAAATTATAGCAAGTGTGAGATCCATACAGTCCATACCACACGTGTGGAAAGTACAACAATTTCGTACAGCAGTAGATTGGCATGGTTTTAGAGGTATTTGCAGTTGTTTTGATGAATAATTCTTCCAGTATAGATCAGAAGAAAAATATTTTCTATGGAGGAAAAATATTTTTGAATCTCTCTTTTAATGATAATATCTTCTTTCTATGGTTTTCCCCAAGTTGGGGTTTTTCCCGGTCTTAGACCAATTTTCCTGTGTATTTATGGTGTGAATGACTCACTTGAGTATTGGAACAGTTCTTGACCTTGGTGGTTCATATTTTTAATTTTTAATTATAAACCATAGGTTGATCAAGTGTTTGACATAATATGTAAATGATAAAATTCATATTTATGTCTGAGTTTCTTCATGGTATCATAGCCAAGTCCAAGTTGAGGTTATTTAAGTTTTGAATCGCAGAATAGAATTGTGTTGTCTTTCAGTTTAATATTTGTTGTAAGTTGTTGTCTTCAGATGAGTATTAGGTACGGATATCGGTTGGATGGCATATCCAACTATATACCTTGGAAAGTGAGGATAACCACAGTACTCAAAGAATGGAAAATATGGAGCTTTGCAAGCACAGTACTGACGAAACCCACAGATAGGGATGCATTAGAAGAACATGAAGCCTTAGAATTCAAAGCTCAGAGGGTGATCCTGGATGGGGTGAAATATCATCATATCCCTCATTTGGTAGAGAAAACTACTGCCAATGATATGTGGGATGTTCTCAAGAAACGGTTCGAGGAAAAGAACGAGAATCAGAAGATGGCCTTGAAAGACAAGTTACACAATATATATAAAGATGATAAAAGATGAAGGTGTAACTTCCTATCTGACTTGAGTGGCTCAAATCAAAGACAAGTTAGTAGTGGTAGGAGAGACCATCTTAGACTTAGATTTGGTAAGGATAGCCCTAAATGGCTTTACCAAGAGATGGGAGGTCTTTGTCAAATGTATTGTTGGCATAGAGAAACTTTCGGACTGGTCCAGGCCTTGGGATGGTTTCACCCAATAGGAGATTCGAGAAGGAGCTTTGGGTGGGAAAGTCAGTGAGGAGGTGGAGAATATTGTTTCTCTTATAGAAAAGACAAAGAAGAATAAGAAAGACCTCAGTCATATCAGGTGATACCATTGTGGAAAAATGGGCATTATGCTTTGAATTTTTCAGAGAAAAATATTGTGAAGATTGAAAGAGATGTGGCAACCTCTACAGTAGTAGAAGAATATACCAAGAAGTTTGAACAAGGTTTTTCTCTTGTCTCAATTGACTCCAGTGTAGGGAGTTCTACCTTTGAGCATGTATGGGTTGTTGACAGCAATGCAATCATAAATATGTATGGAGTCAATGGCTGTTTTCAAATGATCACAATGTTGGGTTCGGGACACTTCATTCAGACAGAGGTTGATAATCCCTAGATTGTTATACAAGGGGTTGGAAAAATTAGGTTCCAACTAGACCTTGGAGAGTTTCTGAATATTCATGGAGTATTGTTTGTACCTTGGATGAGAGTGAGTAAACTCTCAGTTTCATCATTCGAAGATGATATCTATGGGATGATGATCAGGTCTAGTCACATCTTCTTGTATCAGAGAGATGAGCTAATTGGTACCACCATCTTATTGGGAGATTGCAGGGACAGACTCTATGTTGTGAGAGGGAATGTTGTACGACCAGAAGAAGGAGTAGGATGATGGCTATTGGAGTCATAGAATGAGTATGATGTTGCATTTGATAGATATGGACCTAAAGAGGAGAGTGACCTTCTCCAGAGCAGTAGTAGAAGGCTCAGTCAATCAAGTGATGGTGTCGTTGAGCAGGTTGATGGGACTCAAGTTGAGTCTCAGGCTTAAGAGTTTCAGTTCGAGATAGAGCATTATTTTTTGAGGTTGATTCCATAGCAAGAGGGAGTAAGACCTGGAGATAGTTCTACGAACCCTCCTTGTCAGGAGGGAGTGTTGAACATTTAACTCTGAAGGTCCTCCCATGTTCTTGGTGTGGGTGTGATGAAAGGACCAGAAACTTTTGTCCTTATGTATTTATGTAACAAAGTGACGTTTATGTAAATAAAGTGAACATGTTTTTATACTTTATAAAAGTGGGTCACACTTAAATGATGTATTTAATAATTAAAAGTTTTTAATTATTAAAAAGTGAGTTATGTTGTAGACCCTTGATTTTGTAAATGAATATCAACCCTAGGTTAGGTAGTTGATGAATTTGGTTACAAAAGACAAGTATAAAACAAAGAGAGAGGAAAAATGAAGAACACTCACCATCAATGAGAAGAGAAAGAAGAAATTGAGACTAAAAGAGAAAGAAGAACCCTAGAAGACTGACACATTTCCCAAGACAATTTCCAGCACAAATATCAAGGAAAGTACAATAGCATTTACTGCAGCCTGTGAATTCCATACATCATGTGTGAAGGATACGATTTTGAGGCAGATTATATACTGTTGTTTTTTATTTGATAGGTCATACAACATTTATTGGTGCTGGGAACAAATCCCAAGGTATGAAAAAGGTATAGAAAAGTATAGCACGTGTGAGATATGTACAGTTCGTACCACACATGTGGAAAGTACAACGATTTCGTACAACAACAAATTGGCACGATTTTTGAGGTATTTTCAATTGTTTTGATGAATAATTTTTCCAGTATGGGTCAAAATAAAAATATTTTCTATGTGGAGGAAAAATATTTTTGAATCTCTCTTTTAATGATAATATCTTCTTTCTAGGGTTTTCCCCAAGTTGGGGTTTTTCCCGGTCTTAGACCAATTTTCCTATGTACTTATGGTGTGAATGACTCGCTTGAGTATTGGAACAGTTCTTGATCTTGGTGGTTCATATTTTTAATGTTAAATAAACCCTAGGTTGATCAAGTGTTTGACATAATATGTAAATGAGAAAATTCATATTTATGTCTGAATTTCCTCATGTCTCTTGGTGATCATTGAAGACCTCTCCTCAGTCACTGATGAAGACCCTCAGCTCCCTGGGCCCTCTTAGTCTCCCATATGTGTGCAGCAACTCCCTCATGTCCCACACGTGTGACGTATTTGTGTTCATGTCCTCCTCCAATTTCTCTCTTTGCTGCTACTGTTGTTTCTCTTCAATATTTGAAGTTGCTAAGTAAATTACTTATGATACTGTATAGAAGAAAGGACTCTTAAATATCTGAAGATCTGTCCTTTCTACTTTATTAAGAATGCACCCCTAGTTTTTCTAGTAGTATGAACCCTTTCCTAGATACATGTAGCCCTGTTTCATAATCCTGTGAGGATGAACTCTCTCCCTCTCTGATGGAGAAGTATGGTAAACTAAACACTCAGACTTCCTTTTATAATTCACTAAGAATTAGGTTACCAAAACCCTAATTATGGTTCAAAACCATAATTTCACGTTCATGCAAAATTACTCTTTTGCACCTTTCCTTGTTAATATTTCAACACTTATCAAATTGATTTTTCCTCTCCTAAGCCAATAGTAAATGTACCTTTGATTGAGCTTTTAAGTGACCCTTCTATTCGTGAAAATGTCATTGAAATACTAAAGAATAGTCATGATGATGAGCCTACTTCATATTATGACTTGAACACCAACTTGGAAGAGTTTATAGTTTCATCCTCATATGAAGAAGGCACAAATATAGAGGGAGAGAAAACTAATCACCATCAGGAAACATCCATTGTTGAGAATCTCATCGATAAATTCATCGAAGACTCTTTTGGAGATCAAATCCATTTCCTGGTTGATGATAATTCAAGTCAATGTTCTGGCCATCCATATTTTAATTTATATTTTGATCAGAACTTTTAATAAGAAGAAGATTTTGAAAATAATACGAAGAGGCAATCATGTCATCATTATATGGTTGAATATCACACTTGTGAGGGTGATAGGGAAACTGAAAAATGAACTTATGGATGTTTTTCCTTATCTAATGAGTGATGATAATGAAGATATTAAAGGAGAACAATCGCATTATTATGATATGGTTTAAGTGAAATTGATCAAGAACATTATAATGGGGATCATTGTCCTAATGGTATTGATAGAATTCCCCATCCAATTCTTAATCGGGATGCACTGGTTCAATGTGTGGATACTGACCTTGTTTCGAATCATGAAATCATTCTTGGAATTAAATTGAAAGTTTTTCCCTCATCAAATTTTGAGATCAATCTCTTATCATTCATTTCACATAGTTGGAGAAAAAATACTTCATGTCTCTTCTTGGTCATCTTTAACGAATAATATTTTTCAATTTGTAAACATGTCTTACGGATGAATGGGGAAGATGTATAAAGATCAATTTCATCTTTTCTCCATTTTGGAACAATTTATCCCCATCTACTTTTTCAATTTTTCTTGGAGTGAATAGAATTGAGTGTCCTACTCATGTAGAGGAGAGAACAAATAATTTTCTAGTGAAGCTGAATCATGAGTCATATTGTCTTTTTCCATCAAGGGTGAACTTTCATTATTTTTATGATCCCATCAGTGCTTTGATGGATGAAGTTTGTAAAAATCAGTTCCATCCTTGGCATGATTTTATTCCACGTTGTCCTTATATATCTTTGAATATCAAGCACCAAGTTAGAGTGGATTTTATTTTTATTTACTTTACTTCCAAACCGTCTCCGACTTGTATTATTAACTGTAAAGAAAGATCAATTGATCCGTTCAAGTGGTTGCATTGGATTTATGATTTAAAAAAAAACTTGTCTGATTAGTTAAAGTAGGGTAGATAGGATGAATAAGCTCCTTTGAGCAGTAGGTCGAGTCTTTCTGAGTGTTACATGTGTCTTGAGTCTTTTTTAGGATTTAGGATTTTGAATCTGGACCTTTGCATAGTTTAAGTGTATCTTTTCATTTTATCATTGTTTAGAGTAGAAGTTATTTTCAACATTTTATTTCTAGCATTTATGTTATCAGTTTATTTCATGCATATATTTTTCCATACATGTTGCTCTGGTATTTCTTGCTTTCATGTGTGCAGGAACAAGTACGCCCGGAGAGGAAGCATAAATTAAAAGTGTTGGATATTTTTTGTTGAGACGGTTGTTATATCATGTTTTGCCCCACCTTATACATCAAGCTTTGATGGCCTATCCCTGTCCCTATGCATGCTCAGTTTATTCTATTTTCTCATACCCTAATGCTCTAGTGGAATCCCTAAAAATACTTTTTGAATATATATGCGGGTCACAAGTTTACAGCCCATGTATACGTAGCTTGCACCACTGTCACCCATTCACATTACTTTTTATGCTCAAAAAATAAAAATATTTGGATTTTTCCCCATCAAGTAAGGAATGACTTGATCCTTGGCCTTCCATATGTCAGGAAACACTCTGAATCGGCCCTTCATTTCCCATTGAGGGGACATGTATTGAGCTACTATGAAGCATTGAAGGAGGAGAACTTTAGAGAGCAAAACTCTTATAGCAAAATTGTGTCCCATTCTTATATGCTTGAGTGTGCACCCCTTTGTCCTTGAAGTAGCCATTAGTGCTCTTTCCTAATCTTTCCTTTGCGTTTGTGAGATTTCCTTTGTATGGAGGATTGAATTGGTGGAGTCCCAGGTGGAGGGACTCGATTTCAACGAGGTGCTGAAAGAGGTTGTCATTTGTATCTTTGTTTATATTAATAGAAATATCTATTTCTCGTCCATTACATGTGTAATTATGAATATTTGTATCCATGGATGTAATTAATTTGTTTACATGTTGGAATTGGACATGCTAGATTAGACTCTAACACTTTACATATATCATCCTTGCATATCTTGTTGTTGTTGAGGATAGTGTGTAGAGACTAGTTTGATTGAAAGCTCAACGGGGATCTTCTTCGAACGTCCAGAATAAGGTATGATTCTCTTCCCTTAGTGTTAGTTTCATTTATGTATTTAACATGATTTGAAATAGATTGATTTCTAGTGTCATCATGTCTATTGTGGTGTACCCCAGGCCATATGAACTTTTATCCATAACAGAATTGGCGACTCCGCTGGGGAAATCCTTTTTGTTGGGGTTTGGGTGCGTGATTTGCTTGATTTGTTGCCTGCTTCTCTGCATTTTTGTGTCGCTTTCAGTATTTTGTTAATTCATTGGTAGTCCCTTGGAGTGATTTGAATCCTAGATTACTTTTTACCACTCTTTCCTCTGTATATGCGGATCATAGAACTTATAGTCATGTATATACACGGGCTGTAGTACATATAGTCGCATACATACGCTATTGTTCCTTGAACAGTCACGTACATATCCTTCTTTTCTTGGTATTTTGATGTGTGAAGGTGTTGGGTGGGTTGTGAGTCTAGTTGAGTCTTCCTGAGTTCCTGTGTTTCCTGTTGACTGCTTCTGTTGTGACCAAAGACCTCTTTTTCATTGGTTTTCTTTGAAATTTTTTCTTGTCATTTATCTCCTTTTTGTTTTATCATTAATGCATTAGCCTTATTATTCTCAATGACTTGCTTGGATTGCGTTTGCTGCTTTCTATAGGGCATGGGAGTTTGTAGGGTCTTTTATTGCATTTTCATTGCATTTATAGTGAAAATACAAAAATATTTTTATCTTTGCATGTTTATTGCGTTGTGCATATGCATTGATTTAGTACTTGCATTAAGTTTTCTTAGATTAAATTAGTGTCCTGGATTTCATATAGGAAGGATTGCATTGACATTTGAAAAGGAATGAATTTTTGTGCATTACATGTAGTGGCATACCCCCTTTTTCATGTTTAAAAACAAAGTTGCACTTAGCATTGTTTTTTAGTTGTGCATATTTACTTCATTGTTGAGTCGTAACATCACTAGTTGCAAGTTCATTAACCTTGAGTAATCACAACCATTAAAATTAATGCTTAAATCAAAATTGATTACACGATTTTATTTTTTAGAGGTGCACCAACAAGCTTATGTTGTAGAGTCTTGGAATAGGGTGTCATGAGTAAATTTTTCCAAGACTATGAAATAAAACAATTAGGTGTTTTTCCAGGCGAGAAGTGAAATCCTTGGTATAATTAGAGTTCTCAGGAGGCTCCTCTTACATGATATTTAAGCATGAGGCAACACACACGTTAGTGGTGGGGATAGCCCCCTACTGCTTTTTGTTGAGCGTTGGAGATATTTCCAGGATCTTATTCATATCTAGGGGCTTTTGAGGTACCTTTGGTGCTTTTGAGCTTCAAGCTTTGTGACCCTGGCCATATGGTAGATCTCTCCTTGGAATTTCTGCTTGAGAATTGGTTATATTGGGGTGACCTTAGTTTCCTTAGCTAGTTATCACAGGGGGTACTTGCATAGGTTATTCTGTGAGTGTCTTGGTTAGGTAGAGGTTGGACAACATAGTCTATATATTCATTGAAGTCGAGGGCCACTATAATTGGTTACACACCTCTGATTGTAGTGTATGGGAGTCTCAATCCTTTACTAGGCAATACATACCTGCTGCATTCGAGAGCTCACTTATCCTCCCCTTTGTTTGTTTTCATCTGACCTAGTTTTATTCATGGGTGTGCTCTTTGTGCGCTAGTTGGATTTAGGGATCGTAATTAGTTGAGTCTTTGTTATTTTGTGGAGTCACTGTGGATATATTTTCGACACCTTGTCGATCTCGACGCTTAATAGGATTATTTCCTTATGACCCTCCTCCTATTCGGAAGAGGATTAGACGTTCTAGGAAACCTTTTTTCACACTGTGATTCACACATTATTCTCACCATGAGTATTAATATCACAGATCTTGTAGTTTCCCCATAGAGTAATCCTATACAAGATGGCAAAGGGGACATGCAACCAAAGTCATGACCTATGAATACCCTAACCCCCAAAAGATGGATGGTTGTCACGCCAATTAGAATATCTTTCTCTTTATGCCACTAAATTCCCAAATGACAAAGGGGGAGACCCAAACCTATCCTAGAAGGATAGACCTATAGTTAATCTCCATATCAAACCAACAAACAAAGAATACGTAAGGTGAGAGCTAGAAAAATGGGAATTCCCCAAGGTGTGGTTGAATTAGAGAATTATGGATTTCAACACGCTCACTTGGATGAGAGATTAGACAATACAATAAAATCCAAGCAAAATCAGAAAATAAACAAAGGGAAACTGGTTGCGATGTTAAACAGGGGCACTCTCTCTCTGCAAAGGATCAGTTCCTAAAGATGGGATAACAGAGTCAAATGCTAACTCCTAGGAGGGAGAGGGGATTTTTCGGAATGGCCGAAAAAACCCAGATCACCGAATTTGCAGATTCCCAGTGCAAATTGGTTTGGTGAATTTTCCTACTTCTAACAAAGGTTTTTTCGGTAAAAATAGTTGATGGATAATGCATGAAAAAATTAAATTCAGAGAAATTGGTTGAGAACATCACCTGATTTATGTAGATTCTTTCCTAGATAACGAGGATTGCTTCCTCACAAATCAAATGATAAACTCGGACAAGATTTGATAAAGTCATTTTTTCTCGATAACCCTAACGTCCTCTCTACGTGCCAAACAAAAGAAAATCAATAAGTAATGGAAAATAAATTGGGATAAACATGAAAGAAAATAAATATCAGGAAGTAAACAGTCATAAAGAAGTAATCATTCCCTGTTAAAACCCATATTTGGAGTAAGACATCAGGATGAAGATTCACCAATGTGCCTCGTTCTCCAAGTCTCCTTCTTTTCCTGTAAATAAAACGGATCTAAAAGATACTAAAAATATGTGCCAAATAAACTCGCTGCAATAGAGAAACAATTTCAATCATTATCACAGTCACTCATCCACATATACATAAGTGTAGAATCCCAAAAATATCTCTTGATTCAGAAGTACCAATTCCAGAGCTCATGGTTTATAATGGGGGGATCACCTCTCTTAAATAGCTTGAGAGTGTGTCCGGATTTTACTGAACTATCATATGAGTGTTGCGATTAAGACATCATAAATGGTGGATATCATCAATACAAGGATCAGTACATGGATCAAGGTGACCACATCAAAGGGGGTCACACTTTTGCTCAAGGACACCTTCCTAAGGTGGAAATCACAACGTAACATAAGATATGACATGATAGGACATCAAAAGGGGTCACTAGGGGCTTAATTCACCCTATTCCCCGTTACAACCTCATAAAATAAGATATAACCATATAATACATCAATTGTCTAAGTGAGGGGTGCCCCTTGGGGGACGTCCTCACTAGTTAAGCCAAACAAAATAATCTCGGACCAAATGTTGATTGAAAATGCTAAGGAACTATCCCGGGAGCCAAAACATATCATTTGTGAAATTTCCTTGCCATTTACTTGACCCAACTGGCAAAATCGATTTTTTCAATTAATTTCCTAATTCATGGTACACCCTCTGAAACTGAATAAAATCATTATAACTTTGTCTAGGTTGAGAACTGGGGAAAACTGACTGCACTGGATGATCCGGAGACACAAAAGAATGGTATAAGTGACTTTGCATACCCCCTGGAACACTCCAATGCTATAGGAGAACCAAAATCACTACCATAATAATAAAATCCGGCCAATAATAAAGTGATAATAATCATTGAACGTGCAATCTGAGGCCAAACTCTGCAAACTGAAACCATAGTATTGGTCCTGGGAATGCCTAAAACAAATATAAGCATTGTTGTTTTTTGAGTCATTGGTTTGGGAGCTGTGTTTGACTTGGTCAACTAGGTTGGCTAGGTCAAAGTACCCAAATTATAGGTGAGATATTGTACCAATATGATTCTGTATATATCCAAGGTAAGAAATGATCCAATGTTGTATATCAAAATCCAACTTAATTCATGTTATTCAAAATTATGGTGACAATAATAATAATAATAAGTAAGATATACCTGTGCCTTTGAAAGATTATTGAAACTTATGGAAGTCTCTTGTCCATGCCATGCTTACAAAGTTTAAACACTCTTCTAGTGTTGGGTGTGTTGATTAAGTTGTCATTGATGCCAACATAGGACTTGCAGTGGCCCCTTGGGTTGTCATTGATGCCACCAAGGTCCCTACAGTGGACAAGATTGACAAACAAGTATGGATTGGATCATGAACACTTGCACAGGATTGGTATGGGTTTGATCACCCTTTACTCATATACAATGCCCAGCTGGATGATAGCTTGATGGTTGAGTGATTAGACAAACCCACACATGTGGTATCCTATGCTTTGAAGCCCATTCACTAGTCATGAGTGCTTTGTACCACATGGTGGTACAAATGACCCATTCTATGGTCATTTGTTGTAGATGGGGTGGCTCATGTGTGTGGAGCCCTTCATGTACGGATGGAGACCTGTATTTGATTAATGATGACCTTAATACCCTTGGATGGAATTTGTGGCTCTTGAATTACTTGAAGAAGCATTGAAGAAGTGCTTGGACCCACAAGTTGGTCCTTAATCTCACAAGCTTTATAAAGCTCATGTTTGATGCCCGTTGGGGAGTTTGGTTTTATGATGAAGTACTTGACACTGATGATGATGCCTTTAAAGGTTGAAGAAGATCATATGGTCAAAAGACATGTTACTCTTACTTTTTGTGTCCTTGATACTTTGATGCTATGATGAAGCCCTGGGTCATGGGCTTGAAAGAACCTTGTTTAAAAATGGTATGATATCTTTGAAGAGAGCTCTTGAAACCCTTGGTTATGACTCCTTGTGGACATAGATGGGACATGGAAAAATAAAAGTGGTGGAGTCATTTGGTACGCTTCCTTTTGGGGATTTGGTATACTTGTGGATGAGGAGAAAAATATGCATAAAACCTTTGGATACGCCGACTACATTGATTACATTCATTTAATGGTAAACTCAAAATCATTATATGTTGAAGACCATATGGCAGCCCTTAAACATGGCTACAACAAGATACAAAAATGTGAACTATTATATGCCCTTCCAATTGACAAGTCGACTTGCTAAGAAGGTTTTTTTTTAATTATTTTTAAAAACATAAAACAAGTCGACTCCGTATGAAAAAAAGGATAAAAAATCAAAATAATAATTTATTTTTGACATGTTAGCTCAGTAAAACTGTGGAAAAATGTGTATAAATAAGGCAACTCGCCTCATTTAATGAGTAGCAATTTTTGTGTGTACTCTGATATTTTTTGGGTGAAGAGAGGGGACTTGCCACGTACCCATACCCCGATTATCATGAGGAATTAAAAATTTCCTACGAAACCTTTGTCGTTCTTTGAAACACATGGAATGGCTGTGAAATGCTCCTCAACATTCATGTTCTGATACCACACTGTCACGTCCCCTCCCGTCCACCATTGATCAATTCGACGATCTACGAAGAAAGATCTCAAAGGAGATCGAACGGTGGGGAAAAATCGTGACAAAAAATGATGGTCACAATTTGTTCTGCATTTGGAAATAGATCAACGACTGAGAATCAACCCACAAGAATCAATGACTGAGATCAACCCATAAGAATCAACGTTGCGGAAATATTGAGTTTGCGGAATCGAGAAAAATAAGGAAATTTCAGTCCCGCATCTCACATCCTGCATCCCGCATCCCTCATGCAAAATAGACTGTTGTTGAAATAGAGATTGTGAGGCCGCATCCCGCATCCTGTATCCCGCAAGTTGCAGAAATGAGAGTTGCATAAAGAAAATTGCGGAGAACAGGATGTACGAAATGTCACTTCCACATCCCGCATCCTACATCCCGCATCTCACAAGTTGCGGAAAGGAAAGTTGCCGAAGGTGATTTCTGTGAAAATTCAACGTGCTAACAGAAGTCTTGGACTGATTTGATCATTCAAGCCATCACCAATCCGACCAATCTAAGCCACATAATGAAACTTAGAAATGCATTGAAAGTAAACATACATAGATGCATACAATTGCAATTATACAACGAAAGCAATTCATCAATTCAACACATTAAGCATGTTCATCATATTACATTGAGAAAATACAAATACAGAGATTAACATATAAAATAACACTTGTCTTTGAAATAAGTTTGTCGTGCAACTAGCTATGTCGCTGGAACGTTCCACCCAACCATAGGCCATTGCTCTCACTAATCTCTCAGCAGCATTGCCACCCTCGAGCTGGGCATGATTTCCCCAAGGAATTAGGAAAAACTAGCATACTCACACATAGCCAAGGATACAACAAGAACTCAACCAAGCCAATTACCAGTTGGGTTTATCAGGCTACACACATTCAAGCTAGATAACAGTTGGGTTTATCATACTGCACACACTCAATCCAACACTTACATAAAGGACCAACCAAGCCAACATATGGGTTCATCAGGCTACACAGCCAAGACATCTCACTACTGGGTTTATCAGGCTACTCAGCCAAGCCACCATTCATAGTTGGGTTTATTAGACTATCCAGCCAAGGATCACACATGGCCAATGCACAATAAGACACAACCAAGCCAATTACCAGTTGGGTTTATCAGGATGAAAAGGAGCTGGAAAGGCTGACTGCTAAGCTAGTGAGGTCATCCATAGAGCTATGGACACCTGCACCAGATTTATCCTGGCTTCTAAAACATCTACACAACCAACACCAGGAAACACCCCCTCCTTTGCTACATAATACCTTGGGCTATGCCTTCCCTTTCCATTGCTATTCAAGGTGTGTAAAGAAGAAAAACAACCCTCTAGATCTGTCTGTGAGGTTCCTTCTCACAGTTGGTTTATCAAGCTAGTTTAGACCTCATTTCCACTCCCAAACCAGTTCAGACCAAAACAACAGAGGCATACACAGTAAGATATGAAATTCACCAAAAAACATAATTCCTTGTTGTCCATTCACTCCATAGCACCAAAACGAATTCCCTGGACATGCACAATGAAGAAACAACTGAAACGTGAAGGATAAACACACAAGAAGGTTTAGCTGCATGAGAATTCCCCTTGAACGAAGGATCCATGATCCAAAACATCCTGCGGCTCCCCCAAAACGTGAGGAAAGATGAAAATGTTAATGCATGAGGGAATGAGCATAAGTTTTTGGGTGTTTTCTTGCCCATGAAGCCAAAACATGTTCTTCAAAAATGGGTGCTCTGCCCAATTTGAATTTTTCCCATACTCTCCCCATTCCATGCAATAACTACCTCAACCAAAATCTGGCAGAAATAAATGGTCGGGGAAAAAGACAAGAAATCGGTAGTTTATAGTTTTGATAAGTTTTCCCTAATGGATCAAGGTTAAACATTCCCCCTCCTCCCTATCCTTGGGAATTCATGCCCCCGTCTCATTATTTGTTGCATTAACGTAGCTGGTTGTGGGTTTTTATTATTATTAAATTGCATATTTACATGATGTTTACAAACATGCTTGACTTAGAACATGAACCATAGGTATCGACCATGATCACCTATACACCAAACATTAATCAATGAAAGGGCCTTGGCCTTGAGCTCCTTGCCATGATTCCATATAATATTTACATCATATAAATTTAATGCAAGCGAGGTCAAAATCGGGGTGTTACATTCCCCTCCCCCTTCAACAGAACTGTCCTTAGTGCTTTACAAAATTAAACAAAATGTTTCACTGGTACTACCCTCAGTGCTCCGCAGAATTGAACAAAAATGGATGTTCCAATCGCATGGCATCCTCCAGCTCCCATGTAGCCTCTTCAGGACCATAGTGCTCCCATTGCACCTTTATCTCCGATATGGCTTGGTTCCAGAGCATTGTGACCTTCCTATTGAGGATGCACATTGGCTCGATTTGGAACTCTCCCTCGGGTTCCACCTGAATCACATCCCAATTTACCACATGGTTAGGATCATGTACATATTTCTTGAGCAAATAAACATGAAAAACATTATGAGCTCTAGTGCTAGTAGGAAATGCAAGTCTATATGCAAGTGTCCCTATTCTTTCGAGCACTTCAAATGGCCTACAATATCTAGGTGACAACTTGGCACAAATTCCAAGCTTCAAGGAACTCTTCTTTTCCCTCACTCTAAGTTAAACATGATCCTTAACACTGAACTCTCTGTTCACCCTATGCTTATCTGCATAGATTTTCTGTCTGTCTTGGGCTACTTTCTTATTCTTCCTAATCTTCACAACCTCTTGCTCCATCTCCTTGAGAAATTATGGACCAAGCACAACCCTGTTCACTATATTATCCCAAGTCACTGATGTCCTACACCTCCTACCATACAAAGCTTCATATGGACTCATCCCCAAGGATGCTTTCTGTCCATTGTTATAAGCAAACTCTACCAAGTGTAAATAATCTTCCCACTTGGTTGGTTTGTCCATCATATACATGCGAAGCATGTCTTCAAGCACTTGATTTACTCTCTCTATCTGCCCATCAGTCTAAGGATGGTAGGCAGTGATGAAATTCAACTTTGTACCCAAATATGCAAACAATCCCTTCCAAAAATTGGAAGTGAACTTGACATCTATGTCAAATACTATTGCCTTAGGAAATCCATGCAATTTGAAAATCTCCTTCATGAATATTTTTTCAATGTCATCAGTCTTATGCGTAGACTTAACCGGTATAAAATGTGCTTCCTTTTTTCAACTTTTCCACCACAACCATGATGGAATCATGTTGTATCCAAGTCATTGGAAATCCTGTAATAAAATCCATGGAAATAACTTCCCATTTCCATTCTGGAACCGGCAAGGGCTGCAACAAACCTGCTGGATGTTGATGCTCAACCTTCACCTGCTGACATTTCATGCACCTTGAAATATATTCAGCTATGTCCTTTTTCATTCCTTGACAAAAGTACTGCTTTCTAGTTGTGGCAATTGTCTTTTGATATCCTGGGTGACCAAAATATGGAGCTTGATGGATCTCATCCATAACAACCCTCCTCAAATCTTCTACATTTGGAATATAAATTATGTTCTTATAAGTAAGGAGTCCATCTTATTCTAATTTATATCCCTCATACTTCTTTTCAAGGCTTTTCTACTGCAACTTGTCCTTGACCTAGGCATACAATTCATCTTCAACAACATGATTAACAATCTGCTGCCTCAACTCCAATTGGAAAATACTAATGGATGCCACATGCATTTCCTACACCTTCTTGTTGAGTGCATCAACTACCTTATTCTCTTTTCCCTTTATGTGCTTGATTTCAAAATAAAACTTGAATATAAACTCCAACCATGTAGCTTGCCTAGCATTTAGACTAGGTTGATCAAACAAATACTTCAGACCACAATTTTTTGTCCTTAGGTCAAATATTCTTCCCATCAAGTAATGCCTCCACATCTTGAGAGCATGTACTATGGCTATAAGTTCCAGATCATGAGTGGCATAGTTCTTCTCATGCTCCTTCAACTTTACTGACTCAACATATCACATGGTTGTCTTGAATAAGGACTCCTCCTAGTCCTTGACCACATGCATTGGTACACACCACAAAATATTTTTCCGGGTCTGCAATCTTCAAGATGGGTGCACTTGTGAGAAGATTCTTCAACTGCTGGAAGGTTTCTTCACACTCGATGTCCATTCAAACTTTATCCCCTTCCTTTGAAAAGAAGTGATGGCATGTGAAACCTTGGAGAATCCCTTTGTGAATCTCCTATAGTATCTTGCAGGTCCCATAAAATATCTTACATCTGTCACATTTTGTGGAGTAGGCCAATTCGTAATGGCTTCAATCTTGTCAGGGTCCATAGATATACCCTCTTCTGAGATAATGTGACCTAAATAATGAATTCTATCTTTCTAGAAGTTACACTTGATCAATTTTGCGTACAATAGATTCTCCCTACGCAATTGTAATGTCAATCTCAAATGCTCTTCATGCTCTTCCTGATTATTAGAATAAATAAGAATGTCATCAAGGAAAACAAGAACAAACTTGTCCAACTACCTACTAAAGACACTATTCATAAGGAACATAAATGTATCTGGTGCATTTGTGAGACCAAATGGTACCACTACAAACTCATAATGTCCATACCTTGTTCTGAAGGTTGACTTATGAATGTCTTCATCCTTGATTCTCACCTGATGGTATCTGGACCTCAAGTCAATCTTAGAAAGTACCTTTGCTCCTCTCATTTGATCAAGAGGTCATCAATCCTAGGTAAGGGATAATTGTTCTTCACCGTAACCTTGTTCAGTTGTCTGTAATCAACACACAATCTGAGTGTACCATCTTTCTTTTTCACAAATAGAACTGGTGCTCCCCAAGGAGACACACTCGGCTTGATATACTTATTTTCCAACAACTCTTGCAACTGCATATTCATCTCTATCATTTCCAGTGTACTCATTATGTAGGGTGTCTTGGACACTGGTACTGCTCCTGGTACAAGTTCAATTATGAAATCGATGTCCCTCTTTGGAGGAAGCCTTGGAATCTCATCAGGAAAAATGTCCCTGCATTCCTGCAACGCATGAAAGTCCTCCAAACTAGGAGTTTCATTCTCTTTGCCTCCACAATATGAGCTGCATACAACTGGAAACCTTTCCTACAAAACTTCTTCAACTGCATTGCTGAAATCTATCTCATAGAAATCACCTTTGGAATGCATCTTACAACTATTAGGTTTCGTTCTTTATCCATGCATTCAAAAGTCTTATTATAACAGTCAAGATTTACCTGGTGAGCTTCTAACCAATCCATTACAATGAGAACATCATAGGAACCAAGTGGTAGAACATTCATATCTACACAAGTGACCAATCCATTCATCAACAATGGACATTTCTCTACCACTTCACTAACCTTTCTCTTAGTTCCAGTGGCTAGCTGAACTAACCAAGATTTTCTATGTTTTACTTTCTTAAAAGCACACATCTCCACTACTCTAGGACTAATGTAACTATGAGTAGAACCAGGGTCAATCAAAATAGAAATATATTGCTCAACAATATTTCCTGCAATTTCAACCACAATTGACTGGTTATCTTCCTGGATGTCCTCTAGTGCTGCATAAATCCTAGGGACGACCTTTACTACTTGACCCATTGTTTCTGCCTCTTGAATGTTGTAAGATAGCCTTGCATTCTCATTCTCAAGTGGAAAATTCCTACACATGTGGGGTCCTCCACATCTCCAACATTGGAGTGGTTCTCTGTTTTATTGTGGATATCTTGGATTTTCTCCCACCACTCTTGCTGGCTGCTTCTCAACTTGGGATGGCTGCTTCTGTTGATTCCTGAAGTTAGAAGGTTTGAAACCTTTCTTCCTTTGGTCAGACTTCTCATTCTTCTTGTCCTTCCATGCCTTATGATAATCAGGTTTGCCTTTGCTTTTCTCATAGCATTGATTTACTTTCATTATCGCTTCTTCCAGAGTTCTAGGTTTATAAAACTCAATTCTGTCTTTGTAAGACTGATGAAATCCACTCAGGAAACGCTAGATTTTCACCTTTTAATATTTGATGTACCTGAAATACCTTAAAATTTCTAGGAACTTATTTGCATACTCTTCCATGGCCTGCTGTCCGAATCTCAGCTCATGGAATTCTTTGATCTTATCATCATAGTACCTGTCAGAGAGGTACTTTTGTTTGAAATACTTCTGGAACTTTTTCCACACAATCTTCCTTTCATTTATCTTCTTCAGTTGCTTGAAGTGCTCCCACCATATGGATGCTCTTCCAGTAAAATTGAAGATGGCTACCCTAGCCTTCATATTTCCAGAGTAGTCTTGGACTTGGAAATATTTTCTCATCCCAAGAAGCCAAGCTTTAGCTTCTTGACCGTTCTTTATCTTACCATTGAAGGTAGGTGGCCTTGCCTTCTTAAACTCATCATGTGCATGGTTTTGGTAATGCCCATTCCTCTCATTCCTGTAAGAAGAAAAATTTGAACCACTAGTGGATCCTTTAGAGTCAGATGACCCACTAGGATATCTCTTTCTTCTTCTAGTAGTGCTCTTACTGCCTTCTGGTCTTATTGTCCAGTCCCTAGAGTCCATCCTCCTCTGAATGTCTGTCAAACTTTGCAACATGGATGATTCAGTTGATTCTATTCCTCCTGAGCCTTAACCAATATTTAATTATCTACCTTGTAACTTTACATCTCCACCTTTAGGCTTCTCATGGTGGTTGCAAAATATGGGGGAGTATCTTAGAACCTCCTCCCATTAGACTCTGTCTCAGCATTTCCAACTCGAACATTTTCCCCCATAGCATCTTCCTCATGCTCGTAGGGATCCTGTGCATCATTCATGCCGTAGGTTCTCATGGCTAAGCTAGCAACCCACTTTTCCAATATGCACTGTGACTCTACAAAATGTGTTATCAAACACCATTTGTTACTTGCATAGAAATCCAAAATTAAAAACCATTTACTTACTGTCACCTGCCCCATCCAGGACCAATGTTTTAACCAACAACTCTGTTAACGGTTCAACGTGGCCCCTTTTAGGCCAGCGCTGCAATCCGCTGTTCTACTAAACCAAAATTTGGGTGTTCTTTTCTCTTTTACTTTCTCGTTCTGGCCCATCCAGGGCCAATGCTGCAACCAACAGCTCTGATACCACTCTGTCACGTACCCATACCCCAATTATCATGCGGAATTAAAAATTTCCTATAGAACCTTTGTCGTTCTTTGAAACACTGGGAATGGTCGTGAAACACTCCTCAACATTCATGTTTTGATACCACACCATCGCGTCCCCTCCCTTCCACCATTGATCAATTCAACGATCTACGAAGAAAGATCTCAGAGGAGATTGAAAGGTGGGGAAAGATCGCGACGGAAAACGATGGTCACAATCTGTTCCACATCTGGAAACAGATCAACGACTGTGAATCAACCCGCAAGAATCAATGACTGAGATCAACCCACAAGAATCAATGGTGCAGAAAGCTTGAGTTTGCGGAATCGGGAAAAATATGGAAATTGCGGTCATGCATCTCGCATCCTGCATGCGGAATAGACCGTTGTGGAAATAGAGATTGTAAAGCCTTATCCTGTATCCCGCATCCCGCAAGTTGTAGAAAGGAGAGTTGCAGAAGGAAAATTATAGAGAACAGGATTTACAGAATGTCGCTTCCGCATCCCGCATCCCGCTTCCCGCAAGTTACGGAAGGATATTTCCACATAAATTTAACCTGCTAACATAAGTCTTGGACTGATGTGATCATTCAGGCCATCACCAATCCGTCCAATCTAATCCCCATAACAAAACTTAGAAATGCATTAAAAGTAAACATACACAGATGCATACAATTGCAATTATACAATGAAAGCAATTCATCAATTCAACAGATTAAGCATGTTCATCATATTTCATTGAGCAAATACAAATGCAAAGATTAACATAGACAAGAACACTTATCTTTGAAAGAAGTTTATCCCGCAACCAGCTATGCCACTGCAACGTTCCACCCAACCATAGGCTAGTGCGCTCACCAATCTCTTAGCAGCATTGCCACCCTCGAGATGGGCATGATTTCCCCAAGGAATAAGGAAACACTAGCAGAATCACACATAGCCAAGGATACAACAAGAACTCAACCAAGCCAATTACCAGTTGGGGTTATGAGGCTACACATATTCAAGCTACCTAACAGTTGGGTTTATCAGAATTCACATAGTCAAGCCAACACTTACATAAAGGACCAGGCAAGCCAACAGATGGGTTTATCATGCTACACATCCAAGCCATCTCACTACTGGGTTTACCAGGCTACTCAGCGAAGCCAACATTCACAGTTGGGTTTATCAGACTATCCAGCCAAATATCACACATGGCAAATGTACAACAACACACAGCTAAGCCAATTACTATTTGGGTTTATCAGGGTGCAAAGGAGCTGGAAAGGTTGACTGCTAAGCTAGTGATCTCATCCACAGAGCTATGGACACCTGCACCAGATCTAGCCTGGCTTCTAAAACATCTACACAACCAACACCAGGAAGCATCCCTTTCTCTGCTACACAGTCCCTTGGGATATGCCTCCCCTTTCCAGTGCTATTTAGGGTGTGCAAAGAAGAAAACCATCCCTCTATATTTGTCTGTGAGGTTCCTTCTCACACTAGGTTTATCAAGCTAGTTAAGACTTCATTTCCACTCCCAAACTAGTTCAGACCAAAACAATAGAGGCATACATAGCAAGATACGAAATTCATCAAAAATCATAATTCCTTGCTGGCCATTCACTCCATAGCACCAAAATGGATTCCCTGGACATGCACAATGAAGAAACAACTGAAACGTGAAGGATAAACACACACGAAGGTTCAACTGCATGCGAATTCCTCATGAATGAAGGATCCATGATCCAAAACGTCCCGCAGCTCCCCCAAAACGTGAGGAACGATGAAAATGCTAATGCATGAGGGAATGAGCATACGTTTTTGGGTGTTTTCTTGCTCATGAAGCTAAAACACGTTCTTCAAAAAATGGGTGCTCTACCCAATTCGAATTTTTCCTATACTCTTCCCATTCCATGCAATAACTACCTCAACCAAACTCTGGCAGAAATAAATGGTTGGGGAAAAAGACAAGAAATGGGTAGTTGACAGTTTCGATGGGTTTTCCCCAATGGATCAAGGTTAAACATTCCCCCTCCTCCCTATCCTTAGGAAATCATGCCCCCATCTCATTATTTGTTGCATTGACATAGCTGGTTGTGGGTTTTTTTTATTAAATTGCATATTTACATGATGTTTACAAACGTGCTTGACTTAACACATGAACCATAGGCATCGACCATGATCACCTATACACCAAAAATTAATCAATGACAGGGCCTTGGACTTGAGCTCCTTGCCATGATTCCATATAATATTTACATCATATACATTTAATGCAAACGGGGTCAAAACCAAGGTGTTACAGGACCACGGGGACTTCATTTAGTGAAATTATCACATAGCACGTGCAATCGTGGGATATTAAAGAATACCCTTAATTTTGGTAGATATTGAACCAAACTCTTTTTGTTGAAACCCCCTCCCAATACCTAAAACCTCCCCTCGACCTTTTTTATACCCCAATCCTTATAAACCACCCTACCGGCCCCCCACCTTAAACCCCTCATCCCCCCAATACATGCAATATATTGGTTCGATTTTTGATAATTTTGAAACCCACAATATGAACTAACGTGCTATGATATTGGTCAACAAGTGAAGCCCCCGTGTACAGGACTGAGGCAACAACCATAGTAGGGAGCAGTCTATTGATGAAATTGTCATTGATGCCAACATGGAATTGTAGTGGCCCCACAGGTTGTCATTGATGCCACCAAGTCCCACTTGCAGTGCCTTGGACCCCTTACAAAGTGGGTTTTTTCCTTGAAGCACCTTGTACCCAGTTGACAAGGTCCTTGCACCCATAAGGTTGGATCTTGGAGCCACCGCCTTGTTGACAATGCTGAAGACCCTGGTGATGATGTTGAAGACCCTGGAGATGGTGTTGAAGCCCTTGTAGATGATGGAGAAGCCCTATATGGGTTGGAGAAGCATTAATGACCCATTCTGTTGCCAGTAATGCTCTGATGGTGTCATGGTACCCCCGGAGAAGGCCTAGCGACCCCACAAGTGATGTCATGATGGATCTTGACCCTTGGAGGTCTCCCGGTGTGGGTGAGGTGGTTGAAGAAGCCCCTGAAGCCTCTTTCTTTATGAAGAAGCCTTTAATAATCCCTTGGATCCGCACTTTATGGCTTAATAGTTCTTGTACTCTTGAAGAAGATGATGTGGTCATTGATGACTTAGAACCCTTGATGATGACCTTGATGCCCTTGGTATTGTCTTGGAGCCCACTACTTGCATTTGGCATGGTAATATGGCATGATGAAGGAACCCACATACATATGATGGTGATTTGACACTTGGACACACTTATGATGATCCTTGTACCCTTGAAGGTGGGGTGAAGGTGTTGACACTTAATGACTTTGAAGACTATGGCACTTGGACATCTATTACACACTTGGTGTTGATGATATGATGGACACCCTATGAACTTTAATGATGTGGAAAATGAACAATAATTAAGAAATACATTAAATGGTAGGGCTAGATTCTTGAATGGTGACATGTATATGGAAGCCCTAGTGGGTTAAATGGAACCCCTTTTATGAGGACATCCTTATGGTAAGGAATGGGTGTGTGACTTGCAACACAAGTGGAATATTGATTTAGTTAAAAAAATAGAAATAAAATAATAAATAATATTTGAATTCAAAGTCAAGATAATAAATATATATATAAGACACTTACCTTTCTCACCCTAGAATTCAGCCAGCGTGCATCTTTCCACTTTAAATGTGTATATAAACACATATGTCAACATCAAAAAACATCCAATGAATCCAATGAGAAGAAAGATCGCTTGACTAAGGCGACTGATATTTCGTGGACTAGGGTTGCCTTATTTCATTTGAGGCTACTAACTGGGAATTCATGTGAGAAGATTCATACCTTGATTGTTCGGTGGTAGCAGCAACTGGAAAAATTCGGTGGAACTAACAACATTATCTTTTTGGCTTTTTCTTTATTTTAGTATGGCCAACAGTATGAGATTTTCAATGGTAACACCACATAATTTTTTTTTGTGATATAAAATTCTCTTGGTGGAGATTGTTTTGTGGCAACAGTAAAGGAGCAGCCCTATAGGGCCTGTCTCATATGACCTGAGCTTTGTTAGGGCCTTTTTCTCAGTATTCGTTCCCTACTTAGGGTTTTCATACAGCAACTGTGCCCTTGTTAGGGACTATTCTTAGCAACCAAGCCCCGTTGGATGTGAAAAAGGAAGCTAGCAATGAATACACATGGTCAGGGTTTGATGAGAGTTCTTCTACTTGCACAGTCAAGGTTTTTTATGAAGCCTCTCCACAGTACTGAAGAGAAGGTTTGAATAGTTTGGTTTTGAGGTCATATTCAACCTCGGTTACAACCCAGATCTATTGAATGGACAAGTATGGTATGAATATGATGATGAACCTTTATGTGATACTATTGTAATGATGATAACCCTAGCTACTATGATGTACAATTCCATGAAGCAATGGTTCATACAGTGGTGAAGAATGAAGTAAATAAAGTGGTGTATACAATAGTATGCTTGTATCTACAGTAATTGTGATATGATGTTAATGATGTTTGTTGATCCCTTGTATACACCAAGATTGTTGAAATACTAAGAGGGGGGTGATTGAATATTTGCACTATTTAAAATTTTAATCAAAAGCAAGTTGTTGATCACTAATCACATCATATCATCAATGTGTATAAAAATTAACAAGCTGCACAATACACAATAATTTCTGATGTGGAAACCCAAGTCCTTGGGGTAAAACCACAGAAGCCTTTTAAAAATAGTTTTCTAGAAATAACTGGAAGGAGGAAACAATCCCCTTATTACAAAGACTTCAATTTTCCAACTACAACTGGAAGGGGGCTACAACCCCCTGATTTACAGGATACAACCTAAAGGAAGCTTCAACTCCCTAGTTTTCCTGCTACAACCGGAAGGAGGCTACAACCTCCTTTGCTTGCCCTGTCCTGCCACCCTGATAAGAAAATTATTCCCCAACCTGTGGACCTGTCACATACCAAAATCTGAACTTCCTACTGCTGATAACTTTTGTTCTCTGTTGAGTGCCAAGTCATCCCTGTATAAGCCTTATCACTGCCACACACACTTCTCATGTACATCCTCCTCATACACAATGATTGAACAACTAATTCTTCTTTGACATTATTCATGCATCTTCATAGTGTATCTTCCAATAGCATCATCATAAGGTGTGCATCCTTATCATCGTCATAAAGAAGTGCATCATCAAAATAAAGTTTAGTAGTGCATTACTAAGACACGTGTCATCACATCATATTACAACTTTCACTTTCACATTGAAACAACTTTACATACCACTATACAGTTGAACTCATATACACATGTCACTTTCATACAACACTGTACATACTTTTTACACTTGTACACTTATCACTATACATATATATCATATGTACACTACTGTTTATACTTTACTTCATATTGAATAGTACACTGTACAAGCTAACTATTGTGTATCCTTCACTTGCACATACTCTTACAACAATATATACACGTTTCACTTATATCTATGCATAATTCATTCACTTCGTATACACTTCAAATTGTCCATATACCGTACATTTGCAAACTCATACTATTGTACACATGCACATGTACTGTCATCACTGTACGTATACATACACTTAGTAAATTGTATACCTTATTAATGGATTGTACATATATAAGACAACTTAGACCACAACCCTGGAGATGGCCTTGCATGTCATCTTGTAGCAGAATTCAAGCAAGCAACTAAAGACCACCAAAATCAGACTGACAACAGAGCATTTCGGGTCTATAAGAAGTCAACAGCAACAAATACTTCCCAAAATATTGGAACTGTGATTGGAAAGTTGATGTTGAGGTAGGAAGTTAGTCAAGCAAAGAATAGCCTTTACCATTGTAAAAGAAGAGTTTGCTGAAAACTTTTAGTCCACAATTCATTGAAGAGGACTCTCAAATTAGGCTATAAGTTCAGACCTCAGATTGTTCTAGAACTCGGGCTAGGTAGAAAAAGGTTTTCTTATCTTAAAGCTCACAAAAAAAATGGCCTGAAATGTTAGGAACGGTCATACCACTATTTCTCCACAATCAATGAAATTGGTTCAGCCTTAGATCAGTCTACAAACTTTGTATTCGTTGATGATTGTTTAGATGTGAACTTTTGGTGTATTTATACACATTGTAGCATTGAGAAGAACCATGCTAGCAATGAACTTAGGAATATTAGGTTAAAGTTTTTTTTAATATTTTAATACAACATGTTTTAAAAAATGTACCTAATTAATGGGGCCGATATGTTGAGGGATATCACCATTTAATAATTGTTTTTTATTTATTAAACAATTTTAATTTTTGAACATGTTTAATTAATGGGGGTTGACCTTCATCAGTAGATGTTTAGTGTGGTCAAGGGTAAGGCTATTCTTTACTTTTTAATATTTAATGTATTTTTTATTAATTTAAAAATTGTTTCAAACACTTTAAATCACTTATTAAATTATCAATAGATGTTTTAACATTTTGACTTAGTGTGGAGACAAGGGTTTAATGGTCTTTGGGTTTAAGGGTCACCAAATGGGATTCCAGCGATAACGTAAATGTGCAATGGGCATCATTAGGGAATTATTAGTGTTTTTAAGGGAAGGACATATAACATAGGGTAGATGTAGGAAAAGGTAAGAGCTTTAGGGACTTTTGTTAGGTCAACTAGGTTATCATAGCTTTTTGAACATGACCATCAAGCTGTGGGGGTGCCTAGACTTATCCAAGGGTACTAATACCTTAATAACATGCAAATGACCACTAAAAGGGTCATTTGGACTCTTGAAACTTCATCAACCCACCAAGGACACATTCTAGGGTAATAGGGCATGGTTGTGGTACCAGGGAACCCTAAAGAAACAACTGGGGAAACATAAAACAACTTAGGGTTACTCAAACACTCTACCGGGTGTTCATGGATTTTTCCATTGTCCAAAGGGATTTAAGGGCTTGAGACTTGAGATTGGACAAGGTCAAAAGGTCTCCTTTGAAATTGACTGACTTCTAACCGTCAGGGGCTCCTAAAGGGGCACCAAGACACACTGACACACACTTGTTGTTATCAATGACAATTTAGTCAACAATCTCCTAGACACACACTTGTTGGAATCAATGACAATTTGGTCAACAATATCCCCCTTTGTCATTGCTGACAACTCCAAAGCTCCCCCTTTGAATGAAATTCCTTTTTCCACAAATATCCCCCTTAGAGCATGATTTCTTTACCTTCCTTGTTTAGATTTTTCTTCTCCTTTCGCATCAATGGAAAAGGGTACATTTGTCATGCTCCCCCTATCATATAGTTTTGTTTTTGAAGATAGTTCAATTCAATTAGGATATAGTATGACTCCCAATTTTTCTCTAAGGTACTCAAAAGTCTCTCTTGGAAGATGCTCAGTAAAAATGTCTGCAACCTATTCTTTTTTCCCAATACATTCCAACTTGATATTCTTTTCTGTAATTTGTTCCCAAAGAAAGTGAAACTTGATTGGAATGTGCTTGGTCTTGGAGTGAATAACTAGATTTTTGGAGATACTAATGGCACTCATATTGTCACATAAAATTGGAATCGTCTCATTACATGTCACATGTATGTATTTCTTGGATTGCTTCATCCAAAGGATCCGAGTACAACCAGTTGTTGCTGCTATATATTCTAGTTTAGCAGTTGATAATGACACTAAAGATTGTTTTTTGCTTGACCAAGATACCAAATAATTGCCTAGAAAGAAATTTGTTCCACTAGTGCTTCTTCTATCATCAACACATCCTTCCCAATATGCGTTTGAATAAGCTATCAATGTCATCTCATTCCCTTTTGGATACCAAAGTCCAAAATCCATAGTTCCTTTCAGATACCTGAATATCCTTTTAACTTCTATAATGTGAGTTTCCTTTGGGCCAGCTTGAAATCTTGCAACTTGTCCAACGACTTGCATCACATTTGTTCTAGAGGTTGTTACATAAAGCAGACTACCAATCATTGATCTATATAGCCTTTGATCTACTTCCTTGGATTCATCGTCTTTGCTCAACTTACAATTGGTGATCATAGGAGTACTCACAGGTTTACAATCTTCTATTTGGAATTTCTTCAACATTTCCTTGATGTATTTTGTCTGATCAATAAAAATTCCTTTTGTTCTTTGAGATATTTGGAGTCCCAAGTGTGGAAATTGAACCCAAGTGATAGAACAATTGCACTCACAAAATTGCTAATCAAACCTGCAATTTTACACACAAAGGAGACTGAAATTGGAGCATAACACTAATCTGTATTGAATAAGTGTACAATAGCCAACCTTATGAAGTCATAGGCTACTGCAATATATAATTACATGAGATATTCAAATGCATAAGGATGCCATTCGAAATAGTCAAAAGCAGGCTTACTAAATCTAGTCAAATCCCCCATAGGTGCATAAAGCAGTTTCCAAATCTACCTAGGAGCTCACGAATTGGAAAATTCAAGTAGGAAAGCTGATAGGTGATGGAAAGACAAATTATACATGCTTTTATTAGGAGAAAATAATGGAGGATGATGAGGGAAAAAAACAAGTCAACTACACCTAGTCTTACTTTCCCTTTTTGCCATAAATCTCAATAAAGCAGGCAACAAAGAAAAAAAAGCAGATATGCGCTAGGGAGGATCTGGAATAAAGCAGAACTACTAAATATCGATTCCAGGAGGTTTCTCAAATACTCCATGACTCATTTTTAGCAAGTTTGACTTCTAGGACATGTGGAAGACAACTTGCATAGAGTGGAATATTGGAAACTAGGCAAATAAGACAAAAATGGATTAATTAATGTCTAAGGTAGCTAACTACAGGTTGATTATTCTAAAACCCCCTCTTAAGCCTGAATTATGAGTGAATATTAGAAAACTATAGGTCCTAGAAGCAAGGCTTAGTCACCCTTTACATACTGCATGTCCATTTAACCAAGGAAAGAGGCAAAAACCCAGTGGGAAAATCCTCCCTTAAACATGGACAGTAAAACAAAATTTGAAAATATTGTCATCAATCATGCTTCACAGCATGATCAGCGATCCCCAACAGTGATTTGATATTTCTGAATGTCTTCTCACAAAAAACTTTGGTGAAGATGTCTGCTACTTGTTTTGAAGATGCACATAAGAGTAGGTGAATGGTGCCATCATGCACAAGCTGTCTGATGTAGTGCATATGGATCTCAATGTGTTTGGTTCTCTATCTCTGAACTAGATCATTGCAGATTCAAATGGTGCTCTGATTATCACAATATATAATAGTTGAAAACTCTGATTTGAAGCCACACTCACCAAGTATCCCCTGCAACCAGAAACATTGAGTTGCTGCATTTGCAACTCCTCTGTACTCTACCTCTGTAGATGAGAGTGCTATGGCACTCTGTTTCTTGCTTGACCAGCTGATTGGTCCTTCAACAAGCATGAACACATATCCTGATGTTGACTTTCTATTTGTGTTGTCACCTACCCAATCACTGTTAGTAAACCCAATCAAATCAAGATCAGATTTAGCTTTGTAGAAGATCCCATGAGTTCTTGTTCCCTGAACAAAGTTAAGGATCCTTTTGGTTGCTCTCCAATGGATCTCATGAGGCTGATCCATATATCTTGAAGCCACACTTACTGCATAATAAATATCAGGTCAAGTGTGTGTAAGGTACAGCAAACACCCAATCAGTTTCCTATACAGTGTATTATTTACCATAGGAGAAGAACCTGCTTCTTCAAGCTTAACTCCTGAAAGGAAGGGAGTATTGCTTGGCTTGCAATATTTCATGTTGAAATTGTTTAGAAAATCCAAAGCATACTTGGACTCATGTACTTTTATTCCATGTTGGGATTGAGCAATTTAGAGACCCAAAAATTGGCTCAACAACCCCAAATCAGTCATAGAAAATGCATGGTTCATTGCATCCTTCAAGGAGGCAATTTCTTTCTTTGAACTTCCTGTAATCAGAAGGTCATCCACATACAAGACAATAATCATAAAAGAACCATGAATCAGCTTCAAATAAACATTAGGATCAGACTTTCATTGAACAAAACTCAATGACAGCAAAAAGCCATCAATCTTGTCATACCAAGCCCTAGGGGCTTGCTTAAGCCCATACAATGATTTATTTAGCCTGCACACAAAATATGGATTAGTAACAAACCCTTGAGGCTGATGCATATAAATCTCTTCAGTAAGATCTCCATTCAGGAAAGCACACTTCACATCCATGTGATGTACCTCCCACTGCTTCGAAGCTGCAATGGCTAAGGTTAGCCTGATGGAGTCCATCTTTGCCATTGGTGCAAAGGTCTCATTATCGTCAATACCATGTACCTATGAGTAGCCCTTGGCTACCAATATTGCCTTATATTTCAAAGTTGAACCATCAACAGAAAACTTAGTTTTGAAAACCCACTTACATTGAACTAGCTTCCTCCCTGGGGGAAGATCAACTAGTCCCCAAGTGTTGTTCTTCTGGAGTGAGCTGAATTCTTCTTTCATGGATGTTTTCCATATTGGATCATGTGCTGCATATTCATATTTATGTGGGTCTGATTCAACCATTAGATAGCATTTATCTGCAAACAAAGGGTCTTTCATACACAGGGCACTCTTAAACTGAGATCTAGTCCTCCTAGGATCACTAGGATTTCCAGCTAGTTCCCCAGCTGCATGAATGGTATTTGCTTCCCATTTTGGTCTTGTATGACTATCATGATATGCAATTAAATCATCATTATTATACATATCAGAATCAGCAAACTCATTTGTCTCTTCATTTACATTCAATGGTTCTTGTGGTGAAGAAGACTCTCCAACTTCAACTGCTGCTAAAGGCTCTTCTTGGAACTGAAAACTCCTTTCAATGAAGGCTTTGTTTGTGCTCAAATTGATCAGATTGTACCCTTTTGAATCTTTAGAGTACCCAACAAATAGACACTATTGGCTTTGGGGCTGCAAAGCCTTCCTCTTTTCTATTGGAATTCTAGCCCAAGCCCTTGAGCCAAAAATCCTGAAATGGGTCACATCTGGCTTGTGCCCACTCCAAGCTTCGAAAGGAGTCATACCATAAAGATGTTTATGAGGCACCCTATTCTGAATATAGGATGCACATTTTATATCCTCGGCCCAAAACTTTGGTGGCAAAGTCTTAGCCTCCATCATACAGGTTGCCATCTCCTTTAGTGATCTATTCTTTCTCTCAGCAACACCATTTTGATGTGGTGTGTAAGGGATTGAATGTTGCATCTGAATACCTGCATCTTCACAATATTGAATGAACTTAGACTTGACATACTCACCACCATTTTCAGATCTAAGGATCTTGAGTCTCCTCCCATACTGGTTTTCAGCCAAAGCCTTAAAGACTTTGAAGAGGCCAAAAACTTCAAACTTATGCTTCAGGAAGTAAACCCAACAATACCTAGAAAATTCATATATGAAGGTCAATGCATATTTGGCTTGACTCATTGACATATGAGGAAATGGACCAGCAACATCACTGTGGATCAACTCAAGAGGTGCAGAGGTTCTCTCATGACTAGCTCTCTCAAATTTATGCTCTGGGTGTTTTCCTAGGATACAACCTTGACAGACTCCCTTGGAAAATTCAATCTTTGGTAACTCTATGACCATTTTGTTTTTCACTTAGATCAGAAAGATACTTATAGTTCAGATGGCCAAATATTTCATGCCAAAGCTTGCTTTCCTCATTAGCATGAATCAGAAGAGCAGAGGGGTTTGAGTAGGGAAGAAAATGTGAAAACATGTATACCTTCGAAGTGTGATCTACAACTCCTTTTGCAATGACTTTACTAGTTGAGATCTCTGTGATCTCAACATCATCAGGGGAGAATATGACCTTCTTTGGAGACCCTGTGTGGGTCATCTGATACACTGAAAAGAGGTTAGAGGCAAGACCTGGAACATACAATACATTACTAAACTTACCATAGTCAAGATCAATCCTTCCTTTGCCCAAATTGTCAGTGAGAGAGTCATCTCCCAACACTATTGGTGGACCTTTCTACATGTCAAGAGAGGAGAATGTCTCCTTGGTCGAAACCATATGTCTTGAAGCTCCAGAGTCTATGATGAAGCTAGGTGAGCTTGATGTGCCAGCAACCAATGCATGTACTCTCTCTCTGTCCTTTGAATTTGATCCTCCTTCCCTCTTCTTTGAGCAATCAGGAAGGGAGATGTTATTCTTCTCTAGGAGTTGGGTCAACATGTCAATTTTATTCTTCATGCAGGAACTTTTAGGATGATAGCCCTTACTGCAGTATGCACACTTTCTCATTTCTCCTTTGTTCTTCTTCTTCTGGGAGTTCTTCTTGGATCCTTGGGGATCCTCTTGAGACTTGTTCTTGTCTCTCTTTTGCTCAGGTGGCTTCTTATCTTTCTTCTTTCCTTTTGAATCCACCCTCGAATATCAAGCAACCAAATCTTGGTCTGTGGAAGGTTTGATGGTGCCCATCATCACCAATTTATCTTGTTCTTGTGTGAGGGATTCCATGAACTCTGTAAGCTTAGGCATCTTCCAGGCTCAAGCTGTCAACTTGGTGGCATGGAAGGTCAAAACAAATGTTGAATAGTCAGGTACAAGCCTTGAGAGTATGGCCAAAACTAGTTGCTCCTCCTTCTTTTCAATTCCACACTATTTTAGCTACAAAACAAGGGCTTTAAACTTGGAAAAATAGAGTTACAGGGATTCGAAGCTGCTAGGAATCAAAGAGATCAATTCATTCTCTATTTGATGTCCTCTCATCTCATCTGTCTTACCAAAAATATCTACAAGATTATTCCACACTTCATTAGGTGATGTCAATCCATCAAGATGGAAAAGGTCTCTGGATATGCTCAGACACAAGAAACCATAGGCCTCATCCCTCCTGTTGTGCCATTTAATCTTCTTTCCAGTTGCATTGGGCTCTGCCTCAGTTTCCATAGTCACCCTGTAGAGACCCTTCGCTCTCAATAGTATCTCCATCTCTGCTTTCCATTCAAATAAATTAAACGGAGTCAAGATGATCTTCTGAGATTGATCCATAGCTCTGAACTGTGCCCTTCAACTAGTAGAATGCTCCCAGTCAAGATGTCGAACCTGCAATAGCAATATGGAAGGAGAGAAATCAATCTACAAAGTATTTGATACCATGTGGAAATTGAACCCAAGTGATAGAACAATTGCACTCACAAAATTGCTAATCAAACCTGCAAATTTACACACAAAGGAGATTGAAATTGGAGCATAACACTAATCTGTATTGAATAAGTGTACAATAGCCAACCTTATGAAGTCATAGGCTGCTGAAATATATAATTACATGAGAGATTCGAATGCATAAGGATGCCATTCGAAATAGTCAAAAGAAGGCTTACTAAATCTAGTCAAATCCCCCATAGGTGCATAAAGCAGTTTCCAAATCTACCTAGGAGCTTACGAATTGGAAAAGTCAAGTAGGAAAGCTAATAGGTGATGGAAAGAAAACTCATACATGCTTTTATTAGGAGAAAATAATGGAGGATGATGAGGGAAAAAAACAAGTCAACTGCACCTAGTCTTACTTTCCCTTTTTGCTATAAATATCAATAAAGTAGGCAACAAAGCAGAAAAAATAGATATGTTCTAGGGAGGATCTGGAATAAAGTATAACTTCTAAACATGGTTTCCAGGAGGTTTCCCAAGTGCTCCATGACTGAGTTTTAGCAAGTTTGATTTATAGGACATGTGGAAGACAACTTGCATAGAGTGGAATATTGGAAACTAGGCAAATAAGACAAAAATGGATTAATTAATGTCTAAGGTAGCTAACTATGGGTTGATTATTCTAACACCAAGAAGAACGTCAGTTCTTCGAGTAATGACATTTCAAACTCTTTATGCATTTCCTTAGCAAATTATTGACTCGGTGAATCATCATCACTTCCAAAGATGATATCATCAACATTAACTTCAATGATGAGTATGTTGTCATTGTCCTTCTTGATGTACAAATTGTTATCTAAACTTCCCCTCTTAAATTTTTTTTGTAGTAAGTACCTATCCAATATGGAGTACCAAGATCTAGGAGCTTTCTTCATTCCACATAAGGCCCTTTGAGTTTGCATACATAGTCCTCATTTTCTAAAATATGAAATCCTTCTTATTGTTCGATGTAAACTTCTTCTTCTAACTCTCCATTTAGAAAAGATGATTTTAAGTGCATTTGATACACTTTGATGCCTTTGGAGCAAGCATAAGCCAATATCATTATCATAGCTTCCATTCTGGATATTGGTGCATATGTTTCTTCAAATTCTATTCCTTCGATCTGAGCATAGCCCTTACAAACCAATCAAGCCTTGCTTCTGATTACATGTCCATCTAGATTCATTTTGTTTCTAAAGACCCACTCTGTGCCAATTACATTCTTGTTACTTGGTCTAGGAACAAGTTCTCAAGTTTCATTCTTCTCAATTTGATCTAGTTTCTCTTCCATTTCTTTGACCCACAGATTATCTATACTGGCCTCTACAAAATTTTCTGATTTAGCAGTGGACAATAAAGAGAAGTGTACATGTTCATTTCTTTCAGATTGTATTCTTATGGTTCCTATTCTGACATTTTTATCACCAATAATTTGATCTATTGGATGATTTTTCTGGTACGATGTTCTTAGGAATCTCTTTATCCCCTTGTTCTTCTTTTTCCACAGTTGGTTGATTATGTTCTTCATCTTCCGTGAGTTGTTCTTCATTCTCATCTAGTTGTTCTTCCATTTTAATTTTCTTCACTTCCTTTTGATCGAAAACTTCCTCTTATTCCTCGTATGATTATTCTAAGTCTTCTTTGGATGATGTTAGTCTACCCTTATCTATCTTCACGTTGACACTTTCAATCACCTTGTCTAATCTCATATTGTAGCATTTGTAAGCTTTCCTCTTGGATGAATATCCAACGAATATGCCCTCGTCTACTCAAGAGTAAAACTTTCCAATCTTCTTATCTTCTCTTTTGATGTAGCACTTGCTTCCAAAAATTATGAAGTGTCGCACATTTTTTTCTCTTCTTATCCATAGCTCGTAGGGAGCTTTATCATTTTTTCTTCTGAGCAATCCTCTATTCCGGATGGGTACTTTTGTATGAACTGCGTGTCCCCAAAATTTTTCATTCAACTTGGATTCATTCAACATGGTTTGAGCCATCTCCATTACTGATCTATTCTTTCTTTGAACAACTCCATTTTGTTGAGGTGTTCTGGCTACTGAAAATTGTCTCCTTATTCCATGCTCTTCACAGTACTTGTTGAATTCATCTGAAGTGAATTCTCCACTGTTGTCAGATCTGAGGCACTTGATTCGTGATCCTATTTCATTCTCTACCATTTCCTTGAATGTTTTGAATCATCCAAAATATTATGACTTCCTGTTGAGAAGACATACCCATGTTATCCTGGTGTAGTCATCAATAAGCAACATGAAATATTTTTCACCATTCAGTCCTTTTCTCTTTTTTGATCCACAAAGGTTAGTGTGAATGAGCTCCAAAGGTTTTGTAGAAGCCTATGCTCTTTTGTCTTTAAATGGACTCTTGTTTTTTTCCATGTTGACATTGTTCACATACAGACTTAGTGGGATTTGTAACTTCTGACAAATTATGAACTGCTTGGTTTTGTAAACTTTAACCAAGTTGTCAAAATGTATATGTCCCATTCTTCTGTTCCAAATCTAACTTTCATCTTCTTTTCCCAAGTGAAATTTCTTGGACTCAATCTCATCCAACACCTATATGTTGCTTGGAGTCCTAATGGATGTGACTACTAACTCCCTTGATCCTTGCTTCCTTATTTTGCATCCCCTTTTGAGTTGAAGGTGAGTTCATGTCCTTGATCACACATCTGACTAGCGCTTAGCATATTATGCTTCATGTTGTCTTCAAGCAAGACATTTTTAGCCATGGAGTTTTTACTTCCAATATTTACTGTGCCCTTTCACAATAATTTTATTGAATTGCTATTCCCAAATGATATAGATCCTTTATCATTTTCAATATTGACAAAGGCATCTTTGTTACCTGTCATATCCTTGGAGCAACCGCTATCAACATACCATTTACTAGAGCTGTAATTCTGAGCTTGAAGAGCAATTCCACATTTGTAGTTTTTCTCGTGTTTGATCCATACCTTGTTGGGCATGTCCTCATTTCTTACTATTTGTATCTTCATTATGCAATTTCTGGATATATGTCCAAAGTTGTTACACTTGTAACTGTATTCTATTTATGATCTTAAGGGAGAAAAATTGTTACTGTAATGTGGTAGTCTGAGGCTTGCAAGGTTATTCCTTGTCTCATGGTTTCTTCTTTGAAAACAGTTTACAACTTTGTGTCCAAATCTTCCACAAGTAAAGCAATGCCCATAAAATAAGTATCCATACCTAGGAACATATGAAGGAGGTGTTTTTCTGAGATCTAGTCTTTCTGCTAGCCCTACTTTTGATAAGGAATTTTTGTCTTACATTTGATCTCTTCTTCATTTGTGGAGTCCTTAACTTCTACATAACTTCTTGGCTTATTTTCGTTATCTGTCAACATTGAGCTTAAGGATTCATTGGTATTCTGCTTGTATCCTCTATCGGTCTTGTCAAAGAATGGATTTTGATTGTTGTTTATTTGTTCTAGAACCTTGGATTTATTTTCATAACCTCTTGTGGTATCTTTCGTCTACAACTTGTTTTTCATATATACTATCTCAGCCTCACGATTTTCATTTTATTTTATATTTTCCATTAGCTATTTAGTAAGATATTCTTCAATTATTATTTCTTCTTCCAGTTTGGTCTTTAGTTCAACAATGGTTTGTTCAAACCCTTGTGCCTCTTCCTTAAGCATCCTATTTTTCGTCCTGACTTTCTTCGGCTCTTTCAAGGAGCTTACAAGTTCTGCCTCAAGATCACTTCTCCTTCAAATTCAGATTCTTCATTACCATTAGCATCCTCATATGATTTTATTCACATAAAGAGTACCATATCTGGTTCACCATCATCATCGAGATCACTGTCACTGTCATCATCGGAGTCACCACTGGAAGAGTTGTTATCCCTTTTTGTATAGAGACTTTTCTTCTTTGCAAACTTCCTTATGTTCTTATTCTTGTAATTATTGTACTTCTTGTATATTTTAAAGTTGTCATCCTCATCACTATCTGAGTTCTTTGCATATAGACATTTAGCAGCAAGATGACCTATATTTCCACATGAGAAGCATTTAAGAGGTTGTTGACACAAACCTAGCCAACAAAACCTAGTCAACAGGGGTTTCGACGCTGTCAACAGCCAAACCACCCCTTTCCAATTGGCCCCCAACACAATCTTGTGGCTCACCCTTGAGCCACGCTAACTGGACATGGTGTCCTCATTGATATTGATATTGAAATCTTCATACTGTTGAGTAATTTATTTCACCTTCCCTCCGATCTTTTCAGCGATCTCCTGGTTTGCTGTCAGGTTGTGGGTGACTAGGTGCTCAACCATATTCTCTGCAATCTCCTTTTACCTTCCTGTGCCGCTTGGAGTGCAGAAACCGATTTCACCGATAGTTTCACTCCAATCTCTTAGAACTCATCTATTTGTGTGTTGCGCCATTTTTTCCTTTCTTGTGCCTTCACTGCCCACTATTGCAGCTCCTTTAGCTCCATTGCCTTGGTGATCTACATCACGAATGACATAGCTCTCAGCGACGTCTTCAGGGTCGCCAGCTACCTGTCCACTTCTTGCAACTGTGTAGTTAGTTTCTCCAGCTGCTCATCCCGCACTACACTACCCCAAAACTGTGTAGTCGCATCCATCACTTTCTTTGCATCCTTCTCTAACTCATTGAGTTGTGTTGCTACCTCTTCTATCTCTCCCTTCCGCACTACTATTTTCTCTGGTGGCATGGTTGGGTTCACCAGAGCCTCCAAAATAATTTTCTCACTCTACAACTTGGAAATAATGACCCTGAGTTGCTTTGCTCTGGCCACCGCATCCAGCTCTGCAATACTCTCTAAAACATGCTTGCATGCATCCACAACTGCCACTTCCAACTCGACTTGGCTATCAAAAAGATGTGCCTTCTCAACAATGAGGCGATTTGTTTCCTTCTTCAACTCTGTGATCTCCTTGGTAGTATTTACTCATAACTCCTTGTGGGCTTTCTTCAAGGCTTCAATATCTTACGCTTTCTCTTCTAACATCTTCTCCTTTGCTTGCTGCAGTTCCTCAACCTCCTTCCATGCTTTTTCCTCTTTCTCCTGTGACTGCAAGTACCAATCGTTGATGTCTTTCTCTCTATCTGCCAATTCCTGGTTGGCAACATGCTACAAGTGTACCAGCATCTGCATGGACAGTGCATTGATAACCAATCATATATCCTGCAACTGGTGCAGGGAGGTATTCAAATCCTCTCATCCAATGTCAATCGCATTCAGGGGAATTTGAACATTCCTGAACCACGGCTCAGTACGGATTGACGCTAGTTCCTTCCCCGTTGTTCCTTCCTTTGGTGCTCTCTTCAAAACAACATTGTACAAAGAATACAGCTTTGTACTTACCTTGGAAAAGTCATATTGTGCTGATTTCTTCATTTCCTTTACTGGTGCATCGGTTGCATAGTTAATGGCCTTGACGATCCGGTTCAACTACGCCTCCATTACTGGTACAGTGCTACTACTCGCAGCATGTTCCATGCACCTCTTTGTTATTAGTTCATTGAATATGTGCTATGCTTCCAGGTCAGTCGGTGTCTCTGTCGACTACTCTTCATCAAATTCCTGGTGACTCTGTTGGTCATATTTTCACACAGGATCATTAGGTGTATCCGTCGGGGGTCCTATTGAGACTTCTTCTAAACTAACTAGTTCTCGCCATTCTGCAGGCCAATCATTAATCATTGCTTCTAGCTCTGCATAAGACACCTTGTACTACATTGGAAACCATTGCTTATTTGTGTCCCGATGCTCTTGGATGTGAATAGCATGTGATCCAATTGCGAAGCACGCAATCCTTTGATATTTTGTCGTGGATTCCTCTGACAGTCTTGGAATTTTTACCGCTGCCGCCTACAATGCTTCCCAATGGATCCAAAATTGGATTGAATATTATGTCAACCTCTCTACTTCTCTTACTCACCATAAATTCTGATATCTTGCACCCTTTCATACCTTTATCTCTTTAACATCCATGCCTTGGTAGTCATATGGCTCCATACAAGCCACTAGCGCGATCAAGATAAGTAACCAGCTGTAGGTGAATGGTCTTTCACCTACCTGCACCACCACTGCATCCTCTACTAACAAGCTCATGAGGACAAGTGAACAGTTCATTTGTATGCCTTGCGCGAACAATTCAGCACATGCGACCACCCCCGAATAGCATTGGACAGGGCGGTTCTTCCTTACCACCTTACTAGCCAAAATTCTTGCTCCAATGCACACCGCGTAGTTGTTGATACTATCAATGTGGCATGCCCTCCCGTCGTGCTCCAAAGCATAGCGCTTCTTTAATGTCGCCACCAACTTCTTATCATTGTCTTTTCCTCGGAAATACTATGAGGGTTCTGGCCCATCCTTGGGAAATCCTGTTATTTATAAAATTGACCCCACTGTGACTTCAACTGATGTATCCAACCATAAAAAACCACCATGGAAGCAAACCAAAATCTGCTTCATGCATGCATTTACTTCGGTTGACTGGCAAAAGTGCAACATGTTTATCAACCCGAGAAATATGACCTTATCTAGTCCGCGTGCCTAGTCATGCAGAATGTGCTCTATTGGGCCTCCTTCTACCGCTACCATTGGCATATATGTCTCATTCACAACATCCTCCAGTACGATCAAGTCGTGATCTTTGTATAACATTTGCATCAGTGTAGGCACAATATTAGAAGTGCATACCATCCCTTGTGGTATCGTTGGCATCCTTATCGGGTATCTCTGATTCTTAGTGGGCTTCTTGGCCTTCGCACCAGGCCGAATAGGAGGGATATATCTAGGGATGTCCTTGATAGACACCCCTGCTCGATCTGTAGACTCCATAACTCCCGAGCTTGATGGACCCATTTGTGTAGTTTCTTCTACTTGTACCTTTGTAGACATTCTGGTCTGTCTTTTCTATGGCACCGGGGAGCTAGGATTCTGCCCCTTCCTCTTCCTTTTCGGTACTGACAACGATCTGACTGGCATACTGGCTACTTCTTCCACGATTGTCACTGGTCTGATTCATGAATATCACTCACTCAAAATCTCTACCATGACTGGGTCACTCTGCATGCCGCACCAATGCCCTGTTAGACTCAACAGTCACTCACCCTCTCTGGACTTAGTAATTTACTCACTCTACTCAAACTCACTTAGCAACTTGCTCTGCAACTCTGCAATTCGACAACTCAACTCAATTCTGCACAATGGTGTCTTTTGACCGTGTCGAGTTCCCCTTTTATAGAGCCAAATCAAATCATACTCATCATTACTAAATCAACGCGATCATCATGACCAAATCATGCATTAACTACACCAATCCACCATCAATCCTATCAACCCAACGGTCGAGTACGCCATCATTACGTGTCACTTTCACAAGCGTCGCCAGTTAACTACTTTTAACTGTCTTCATTTATTACTGATTTGACTTCTGTCCATAGCCTTGCGGTGGTTGCAGCATGACCTCCTAACTGTGCTACTGACTCCTACTCTTGTGCATCCACCTACTCTTGGTGCACCTTCCATTGCTCTGTCATCCTACCTATTTTTTTACCATTGCACAGTGCCTCAAGCATCACGTGGTTTTTGGCCCGTCCTATAGGGATTCATTATGCTACCATTTACTAGCTTTGGATGCATCACTCCTTCTAACTGCTGCAGTTGAACTGCACCTCCTGAAGTAATGGAATTAACAAGATATGTACCTAACCAATGCATCTGTAACTTATTTGTATGCTTCATGACCTTGTTGTCGTACAACAACACCAAATCTCCTTGCTGAAACTGTTTATACTTTATGTGGCGATCGTGTCAATCCTTCTATCGATCCTTCTCGATGCATTGTTTGAACCCTACAATAAATAGGTCTTCCTCGAGCTGCACCAACTGCTCCATACGCTCATCTAGCACTTCTTCATCGTCAATACTTGTCACTATTGCAATGCGCAGACTCAAAACAATGTACTCCATAGGCTTGATGTCCTCTTGCCCATACACCAACTTGAATGGTGTCTGTCCCGTCAATCTCTTGCATGTGGTGCAATATTCCCACAAGACTTCTGGAATCTTTAGGTCCTAGTCATCATGATTTCTATTACATAACTTTGTAAGTGCATGCTCCAATATTTTGTTGAATGCCTCCACCGTCCCATTCGCCTGTGGATGATATGGGGTAATTTTATTATGCTGTATCTGTAGCTCTTCCGTTAGCGCGCTTACCGTGTGATTGATGAAGTGACTCCCTTGGTCACTCATCAATATCCTTGGACATCCAAACTGTGTCACAATGTTGTCAAATAAGAACCATGTTGTTGTCGTAGTAGTGCAATCCATGACTGGTGCGACCTCCTCTTATCTTGTTAAATAGTTTGTCACTGTAATGATGCATTGCGCACCAGCTCTCTTCCTAGGTGGGTTGATTGGTCCCACAAAATCCACATCCCATTTATCAAATGGTTGTAATGTAACTTGAGTTAATAGCAACATCATATGTCTCCTAGATGGTTTTCCATTTTGTTGACAGACATCACAACTCTGTGCGTAGTTTGTCGCATCATTATGCAGAGTGGGGCACCAAAGCCCTACGCAAAGCACCTTTCTTGCATTAGCTTGTCCTCCATAGTTCCCACCACTGACTCCCGCATGGGCCTCTTCTAAAATCTGCCCTTGTTCATGCGATAGGACACATCACCACAAAATATCATATGGTCCTATTTTATATAGTTGTCCATTGATCAAATGGAAATCCAAGCCCTTCACCACCAATTGCTTCTTCTGACTTGTTTTGAAATCCTTCGGTGCACATACCATTGCCAGAAACTGAATTATTTGATCATAATAATCATCTTCCATGTTGAGTTTTAACAGATGCACATATGGAAGTCCATCTTCAATATTTGTTGGATCTTCACATGTCTTGATTTGGGATAAATGATCACGACCCGCATTTAAGTGACCCAGCTTCACAATTATCTCAAAATCAAACTCTTGAAAGAGAAGTATCTAGCGACATATATTCCCCCCCAACATAGGCTTATTGACTAGGTACTTCAAAGAAGAATGGTCTGTAAACATCTTAAAATGATTTCCCAATAGGTAATGCCTAAAATTTGTAGTGCATATACCATCGCTAGACCTTCTCTCTCTGTGGTTGTATAGTTCTTCTCTGCAGATGACAAATTTTGACTAGCGAAATAAATTGGGTGATATAGATCTCCTTCTCCTGGTTGCGTAAGCACCACTTGTAGTGCAACAGATGATGCATCCACGTGAACATGGAACTCCTTGTCCCAATCCAGAAAAACTAGTATTGGTGCAGAAGCCATCTTGGATTTCAGTGTGTCGAAACTCCCTTGACACTCTTGAATCCATACAATGATGCATCTTTCTTCAACAACTTTTCGATTGGTGTTGTGATCATAGCGTATCCACATATGAACTTGCGATAGTACCTTGTGTGCCCCAACGTCTCTCTGAGCATCTTCACATTTGTAGGTGGTGGTAAGCTCAAGATCAATGCAATATTTGCAGGGTCAACCAACAGTCCTCGTTTGCAAACGATGTGACCCAACAACATCCCAAAAAGTGCACAGAAAATACACTTCTTGGAATTCAATGCGATCTGATGCTATCGATATCGATCCATCATCAGCCGTAGGTTTTCCAAATGGTCTCTGATCAACCCATAAACTATCTAGTCATCCATATAAACTTGCAAAACCTTCTGAATGAAATATTTCAATACAATGACAACAACTTGGGAAAATATCGCAGGTGCATTCTTCAATCCAAAAGCATCACAGTGTACTGAAAATAGCCCCATTCAGTAAAAAATGTTGTTTTGTGTCGATCCTCTTTTGCGATCCTTATCTGGTGATAGCCAAAAATCTGTTTGTCAATGAGTACATCTCCTAACCTCCTACTCCTTCTAGAAATTCACCAATAAATGGGGTTAGAAACAAATCATGCATACACACATCGTTCAATTTTCTCAGCTCAACGCAAATCCGAACCTCACCCATATTCTTGTCTTGGAAGACCATTGAACTGATCCATTTCAATTCTTCAACTGGCTTAATTATTCCTACATCCAACATCTGATCAAGCTCATCTTTTACCCCCTCTCCTTGTATCACGGATTTAGACGATACGGGTGCTTCCTTACTGGTTTTGCATCATGTTTCAAAAGTATCTTCATCTCTCCTAAATATCCCAGTATCCCCTTCATCTCCAAAAAATTCGCCGAAAACATATCTTGGAATTCATGCAATAAGTCTGTAATCTTTTCCATCGTTTATTCATCCTAGTAGTCTTCGATACTTGCGAACTTTGGGTTATCTTCTGTCCTGATGTTTATCTTCCTTATCTTTAGTGGCTGATTCATGGGATCTGTCGACACATCCTGTGCTGCTATATCTTGACTTCCTTCCATTTTCGGAATGTTGGTGTTCCGCATATCATCATCATCTAGCTCACCTGACACATTATAACATTTCATCATCGATTGTATGTGACAATGTGCATGCAGATCCATTGGATATGTGACCGGCACCACCTTGAGGACAACATCGCGGATAAGCTGTAGTGCATTATTAACATCCGGATTGGAATCCGCAAAAATGAAGGTGTGATTAAAGCAGACTGTCGGCTCCTCCCAAGTGGTGATCTCTTTGTGCAACTCATTTGATACATACCAAGATCACGACATTTCATCCAATGTGTGGACAAAGGCATGGACCCACCCATCCTTTGGTCGTGATGCCCACAAGGTCTGACACTCAATCAAATGATCACTGGGATTATTCCATCCGTTGTACCTCCTAGCATGGTACACTTTTGCATCTCCAAAGTGAATTTTCATTAATCTTCAACACTGCAACCATCCTGCAATCGAATTCTTATGGGTCACCCACCAGCATGCTGGGGTAGCCTTCAGTGCTTCCTCCAATGCCAGCAACCACTTTGATTTTGACACCTTATCTTCGAATTCAACAAGAAACTCAGATAGCTCAGGAAATCCTTCATAAATTGGCAATTCAATGGTCTCGGTCGTGACACGACACAGTGACTGCGTAATCAAGCGCACTTTAAAGGAGGCACTTCATGCAAGCGGTTCTGCCAGTTCTCTAAAGCATCATCAAAGTCAGAGGACACAGAGCTAGTGATGTGCCAACCAAATTCCCCATCAGCAGTCGGATGTATATAATCTTCTAAAATTTTATAAGCATGATCCCATCCTCTGACAAATTCATCTTTTGCTGACTCAATATATCTTCGTCCTTCTTGTGGATCCATTGGAGCGATGACTCTGATGTCTCGATTCTTAAATGTCATCATGTGCTTCTTAAAATTGATTACTACCATACCGTCATTGGCCCATCCGATCCCAACAGCACGGGATAGGAGCCTCTTCCATCAACAACATTAATTATGTCAAAATCAGCATAGGTATTCATACCTTCAACTTCCACAACAAGGTGTGGAACTCTCCCAATCGACATTACTCTGGCCTAATTATCCAGTCGCAGCTGTACAGGGGACCAACTCAGTGTCGGTCTCCCCATCTTTTTCCATGTCTATCGTGTCAGAATATTAACATCTAAGTCGAGATCTAGGATGACTGAATCTACCTCATAGTCCCTGATTTGAATTTTCATGCGCATTTCTTTCCCCGTCTTTTTCTTATGCAAATAATTCACCGTGGAATCCTTTGGTCCCTTGGTCGGTCATTGTAATAGATTCTCAATCTCGGTAAGAGCATTGGGATCTCTCACCAGTGATAAGCAACTCTCAAAAAAATGTTGTAAGGTACCATTTTGTCATGATGGTCCTGCTTCCAAAGTGGAATCAAAAGTAGTAGGAATTTCATAAATGGGTAACTTACCGGAGTTTCTACGCATCTCATCCCGTGCTTCAAAGAATGTATCTTTCTCTGTGTTGACATCAAATTGGAATTTCTTCTTTCTAGCTAACTCGACATGTGGAATAAGACTATCTTCTCTGGTTGTTGCACCTCTACAAGTGACGACAATGACATCAACATCCTGCGTTCTGGGCTCTGACGAGATCATCACAATCGCCAGTTCTTGATTCTGGTTCAATGGTGGATTCACAGGTTGATTCTCATTTTGAGTTGTATTCTAGTTCTGAATTGGAATTTGGTTATGAACTAGAATTTGTTTTTGATTCTGACTCTGTAGCTGGTTTTGTACTTGATTTTGGGTCTGCAACTGATGCAGATTCTGCAACTAAGTCTGGTTCTGTAACCGTGGAACATTTTCGGCCTACCATATCGCGAGAAACTGTGAACGGTTCTCAACAATGTGATCAATTGTAGTACAATATGTGCATGTGCACTGCAATTGTGGGAAATCTCTCTGATAGTGCTTGAGTACACCACAGGTGTAACATTGGATAGGTCCACGACCTCTTCTTCCTCCTCGACCAAAGCCTCCTCCTCGTCCTCAGAATCCTCCTTGTTGTTGTTACTGTGGGGGATTCTATTGCTGCTACACATACTATGTTGATTGAACATACTATGGATGTTGTTGCGCCATATACATCTGATTATACTACGACTGTGGTGCAAACTATTGTTGTGATATAAACTACATTTTCGGTGGTGGTATGTATTGCGGTTGCAATGGATGTACAGCCCGATGATCCTCTCCCTTCACATAATACGAGTCATATGTTCTCTCCTAGAGTAGGTCATATGCGTGACAATATTTATATTCATGCTCAACAAATCGACAAAATGAACAGTATAGGTTCACCAGCTTCGTCACCATCTTCTGCATTATCCACATTCCTCATGTCGATGCCCATATACTTGAAAAATGTGGAACCATGGTACACTGCCATAACTTAAAGGGTTCGACACCCCTGACAATAGATAGTTTCAAAACTCTGGGAAAGTATATGGGTGACATCGAGTGCACCAGAGATCCTCACATTGTTCCTTTCCCTTTTTAATGTCTTGTAACTGAAGTGTCAAGTTTTCCAACTGCGTCTGAATTTGGTTCATACCAACTGCATTTTCTCCAATGGGTGAAGATTCTAGCTTCATGGCGATCTCCAGAGCCTCGCTCTCTATCACGATATTTTGCTGCATAAGCGGAAGTCTAATATGGGTTAGCAATGCTGCAATTAACCATTCCTTATGTTGAATGTCACTCATCTCAAAATTGACCCTTTCCATGAGTGTCTTGAATATTTGATCAAAATCCCAAACAGTCTCATTGGGATACTGTTTAATTTCCTTCAGACTTTGGTTTTCTGAATTCTTCAATAAGTCATTTCCTGACTTTGGCTAATTTCTTGGCTTGAGTCCCCATAGGAACTTGTACAAATTTCATGAACCAATCCAATGCACGAACTCGAAGGGTTGTTTCCAACTAGCCCTTCTTAACTTCATCGCCTACAGTCTGTCTGACAATCGATACTACCTTGCATAGGAACCAGTATTTTTATGTATCCTTAGTCCCGATCCCATGGAACAACGGTAACTTCATCTCGTTGCCTGCCATTCTTGGCCTTCTTCCTACGGATGCTGATCTTCTACTACTATTAGATTTTTGCTGGCACGTCGGAAAAGTTGGTGTTGTGCTTGCGTTTCTTCCTAATTGCAACGTAGTGAACAGAGGCATGGGTATGTTTTTGGTTGGGTTGATATTGCCTCTACCCTGTGAGTAGTCTGGGTCTGGTCATTCTCATCGTCACTATGGGGTCGCTTCATCCCATGTGGTCTTCCTTCGAGGTCTTGCATTTCGATCGCAGCAGGAAATTCTCCTGTCCTCTGCCTCTTCTTGTGTAGAAACCTTACTCCTCCTCTCATAAGACCACTTTCTTCCTCAACTTCCCTCTTAGTCTCATTGTAACTTTCACCCATATAACTTGTATCATTGCATTTGTCTCCCCCTTTTCTTTGTGGTATCCACATCCCCCGCACACCAAATTTCTACTACTCGAGGTGCATCTTCAATATTCATTTTTCATAGACAAGCATCTTAATTGACAATTGTAATGATAATAGGAACCTACCTCTTGGTCCATTGAAGAATCCCCTTTCTGCTTCATTGTAGGACTTAGTAGTATCAAATGCAAACTCGGTGATATATACTTCTAAGATGTTGTCCAACCAAACTTCAATAGCCCACGATGCTTTGTTGTCAACTTTTCATGGGTCCAGGACATTGGCTCACCTCCTTGGAAATTATTCTTGTGGTAGGTAAACCGTGCCAACCACTCATATAGGATGATCGATAATTCAAAGAAAAAATACTTATGTGGTGTATGTATCTTTCCAACCACTTATCTGTCCTCAGACCAGGGTTCCAATTTTCTGTCTCCGCAAATTCTCGCAGCTTCTGGTCGAACCAGTCTTGAATTTTTGGTCTCGTCAGATGCCACAACATGCACTCCCTTCAGTCGCAACAAGGTCCTAAAATAGAACCATTTGTTGACACAAGCCCAGCCAACAAAACCCAATCAACAAGGGTTCCAACTTTGTCGACAGCTAAACCACTGCGATCTCCCTGAGGACTGGCCCAGATAGGTTTACCTTGTCCAGCAACACCCGCACAACATATGAGGTCTCACCCGAGATGTGTTGAAATATTGTAACTTCGAAGAATATTCTTTATGTATATTTTGTGGTCCCCGATGGTCCAACTGGGAGAACCACTTGTATTACATTGTACCCCGATGCTTCTAATCGGAAGAACTAATAAGAGTCATGAGGTAGTCCCCTCTAATTGTAAAGGTGGGTCATCAACACCCCAGTGTGGTTACTTGAGCCTACATGTGTAACTCGAGCCTACATGAGTTAACTTAAGCCGACATGTTAATTGAGTAAAATTTAAGTAAATGGATGAATATAAATAGAGGTGTAGTGCTCCTCATTTGAGACACACACACTCACTTGGAATAGCGCACTTGTGGAGGAGAGGAGTTGCTGGAGAAGGAGGAGAATCAGGTTTTTGATCTCCTTGTTGGTTTTACCTTTTTCCCTTTTTTTGGGGCATCTATATTGAGGAAGATTTTGCTGGGTTTTTCCATTTAGGGTTTTCCCAGGATAAATCTGTGTTGTTCTTGTGATACTGTTTCTTTCGGTGATCCTGTTTTATATGCTTTTATTATGAAAAATGAAATGATATACTGATGTCTTAGTTAAGCATATGAAAATTTAACATGGTATCAGAGCTAAAATGAATAGGGCAGCTTTCACAAGTTACAGACGCTAGGGATTCTTATTTTTTGGTTCTCTCTCCACAATCAATCAACAAAAGAAGGCTAGGCTGACTCTCCTTTGAAGGGTGCATCGTTCTGTCGAAGCGGAATTCGATTCCGAGCATTTTCAATTTTCGATGTGGAAATTAGGGCTTTCTACAGAAGAGGAATTTTTGAGTGAGAACAGAATAGGATTGTTCTCCTCATAAAAACCGAATTTTAGAGACCTGTATCAATATTTTTGGTTGGGTGAATCTCCGGGAAAGTCAAACCCTAGTTTGACCCCAAGCTGAAAAAACCCTAAATACTAAAACTGCTACGTTTTGGCACATTCGCTATATTCCGAGATTGGAAAAGGATCAGGAGCTGAAAATTTCAAGGGCTGAAGATAAAATCCTGATGAACATTTTTTCCAAAATTCATTCTCAGATTCGCTGTATTCTAGGAGATATGTTCTCTCCAAGTTAGGGTTCCAGCCTCTTCCAGAATTCATCCCTAAACAGGACACCTGGGGAGAATTGCAATATATTGGGCTACAGAGGTCCAAATGGAATTCCTGAAGATGTTCCAGAAAGGGCACGGACTTTAATTTCGGTGGTCCGAATATCAGACTCAGAAGATGAACCAGTAACACGTGGCATGCTGTACAACTTCACTGTTCTGAACAGTCCTGTAACAGGTCACCTTGGGAAAAGGATCATAAATCCCAAATTGTGAAACAAATTATGATGAAACCTATGGTGGTGGATCAGGGACATGGTATTTTACCTTAGTACAAAATTTTAGACATAGAGGAGCATAAATTTCGGAGATATCACAGAAACAGTAACAGGAATTTATGCAAAAGAAATTGGAAAATTAGGGCTTCCTGTTCCGGGAGATTCCCTCCACTGTTTTCAGAAATGGAGTACATTGGACAGCGCCATTTGAAGAGATCTATCTGTATATCCAATCAGATCTGAAAGATTCCAAGTTTTAAAATTAGGGTTTCTATGACAAACCCTAGATTAGCCAACTCCAGAACCAGGACGGACACCTCAAATCGGTAAGATCTAATCCTTTGCTATGTTCATTTGAGGTTCTCTTTTCAAAGTGATCTATGAC